>JASDQU010309020.1:0-52726 GCA_032191745.1 Picea mariana | reverse complement strand
GGGACAGTATTGACCCCCCATGTTTAGGAAAATCGTTCGGCTCTAGGGTAGAGCCTTGAAATTCATTTTTGGGCGTTTTTTTGTATTTTAGTGTTTTTTTTTCTATTTTAGTAGGGTTCTAAATTAATCTTGGATTAAGGGATTAGTGTTTTGGTAGCTGTAAAATACCTAAAATATTGTATATATTGTATTGAAAATGGTGAAATTAATAAGATGAAGAGTTGAGAGGTATGACACCAAGGAAGGTTGGTTTTCTCATAGTTAATGGTTTCCATCATAAATATCTATGTACTAGGTGTATGAGCTATTTATTAATTTATGTTTTGCTTAAGAGTTTGTATGAATTCCTTTACTTCGGAGGTTTAAAAAATTACATGTGGTATTAGAGCATGTTTTTGGATTCAGGGGGACACCTTTGTTGCTGAGGGTTTGGATTGGTATTGATATATCAATTTTATCTTGGGTCTGTGATAAACTTCGGTTCAATGGGAGCTTTGCAGTGGTTATTCATGTGTTGAAAGAGAATGACAAGTAGTTCTAGAATAGAGATTGAGAAGTTCAATGGTCAAAATTTTGAGCTATGGAAGCTCAAGAAGGAGGACCTTCTTGTATATAAAGAACAATGGATTGTTGTGGATCCTGGTACACAACCTATTGGTACACAATCTACTGGTACACAACCTACTGGTACACAATCTATTGGTACACAAACTACTAGTACTCAATCTACTAGTATGTTGAAAGAATATTGGGAGAAGTTGGATAGAAGATCAAGGAGTACAATTTGACTCTTCCTGGTAGATTTGATGTTATTAAATGTGTTGGGATAATATATAGCCAAGGAAATATGGGAAAAGTTGGGGAATTTTTATCAGTCAAAGTCCCTGGTAAACAAGTTTTTTCTTTGAAAGACGTTGTATCATCTTAGGATTGAAGATGGATATTATTTGATAGAGCATCTAAATGCCTTCAATACTATGGTAAGTCAACTTGCCTCTGTTAATATTATGATTGCATAAAAAAATAAGTGTATTACTTTTTTATGTTCTTTTTCAGACTCTTGGGATAATGTTGTTGTAGCAATTGGTAGTACCACTCAATCTGCATTGAATTATGAGGATGTAGTTGCATCCTTGTTATCAGAAGAGATGAGGTGAAAAAGCATGGATAGTCATAGAATAGATGCTTTATTTGTAATATGTCATCCCCAGGATAGGAATAAAAGTAAGCCTTCGTGGGGGGGATCTAAATCTAAAGGTAGATCTAAATCCCAAGGAAAATCTTTGAGGAAATGCTATAAATGTGGTAAAGTTGGGAATTATAAGAAACATTATAGGTATAATAATTTTGATAAAGAAAAGGGATCTAATGATTCCTCTTACACAGAGGTGAAAACCTCCATAGAAGAAGGAGGTGATTCTTACCTAGAATCTACAGGTACACATACATATCATGATGTATGGTTGATCGTCTCAGGTGCGTCATTTCATATGACACCTCGCGGGGAGTGGTTATGTGAATATGAAAAGTATTATGGTGGTGATGTCTTCCTAGGATATGACTCGACAACAAAAATCATGGGATGTGGAAGAGTTAATTTTTTGCTGAAAGATGCAAGTATTAGAATTATCTCTGGATTTCTACACATTCTATATCTATCCAAGAGCCTAATATCTCTAAGTAAGTTGTATGATGCAGGTCTGGATACTTTATTCGGAAAGGGAACTTGCAAGATGGTATGAGGAGCAATGGTGTTGGTGAGGGGAGTTTTGTGTGGAACATTTTACAAGTTATTGGGAAGAACTTATGTTGATGGGTGTAACAATTATACCATCCATAAGCAAAGAAATAAAGGATATAGGATCCATACTATCCTTGGAAATAAGACCATGTTGTGGCATGAAAGACTGGGACATATTGTAGAAAAGGGAATTTGAACACTACATGGTAAATGTATGGTTGTAGGTATGTCTAATTGCACCCTGGATTTTGATTTGTTTGAACATTTCATATATGGTAAACATAATTAAGTAATATTGCTATCTAGTGCTACAAGAGAAAAGGGGATCTTAGAGTTTATACACAATGATTTGTTTGAACTTGTGCATGTTCCATCACTAGGTAAATTTTTGAATTATGTTTCATTCATAGATGATTTCTCAAGGAACCCATGGATTTATTTTCTTAGGAATAAATTTGAGGTATTTGATAAATTTAAAAGAGTTTAAGGCTCTGGTAGAAAGTTAGACAGAGAAGAAATAAAGGTGTTAAAGACAGATAATGGTGGACAATTATGTAGGAATGAATTCAAATATTTTTGTAAGAAGTATGATAAAACAAGGAAAAACACTACTCCATACACACCTCAAAATAATAGGGTGGAAAAATAATGAATATGATTTTGATGGAAAAATAGAGGATCATGCTTAGTGGTGTTAGGTTAGAACAAGAATTTTGGGTAGAGGCAGTGGGTACTACATGTTACCTAGTAAATAGATCCCCCTCATAAACATTGGTGGAAAACAATCCACATTCGTTATTGAATAGTAAGAGTCCCTCTCTTGAAAATCTCAGAGTGTTTCATTGTGATGCTTATGTACATGTTCCAAAGAAAAATAGGAGTAAGATGGATAATAAAATTTAAAAGTGTATCTTTATTAGTTATAAAGATGGTATGAAAAGTTATAATATTTGGAACCTAGAAACTAAGAAGACTATTTACATTAGAGATGTTGTTTTTAGAGAGGTTAAATGTGTTCCCAAATAGGAATTCCTACCAAGGAAAGAAGAACCTGAGAAAATAGAGTTTGAGTTGGATGATGCAAAATCTGAATCAATGAAGAAGATGAATCAGAAGAAGAATAACCTCATACTCCAGTATTGAGGAGATCAATGAGGGAAACAAGGAAACCAAAAGTTATAGTACACTTGATTTTTATGATAGTTTTTATTTATTACTGGTGATGATCTCAGAACTGTTAGGACAGTAATTAATTCATAGGATAGTAAACTCTGGAAGAAGGCCATGATTGAAGAGACAGATTCCTTGGATCAGAATGAGGCATGGGATCTAGTTGAGTTTCCAACTATAATAAAGGCCATTGGAAGCAAATGGGTGTTTAAGAAAAAGTTGAATGTAGAAGAAAAAGTGGAGAAATACAAAGCTCGGATAGTAGAAAAAGGTTATTCCTAGGTATAGAGAATTGACTTTAGTGAATTTTTTTCTCTAGTTTCCATGTTAAATTCTATTAGATTTCTTTTGTCTGTTGTTGTTTATTTTGATTTTGAAGTAGAAAAAATGGATGTGAAGACAACATTCCTACATGGGGATATAGAAGAATAAATATACATGAAGCAACATGAAGGAATTGTAGTGAAGGGAAAGAAAGAGCTAGTTTGTAGGCTAAATAAGTCACTATATGGTTTGAAGCAATCATCAAGGATGTGGTACCAAAATTTTGAAACATACCTCCTTGGAATAGGATTTGTGGGAAGTATGTATGATCACTATGTATATTCCAAACATGTTGGTAATCACTTTATTTATGTAGTGTTATATGTCGATGACATGTTGCTGGTAGTAAATAACATGAATTTTATCAAGGAGGTGAAATCACAACTATCATCCAAATTTGACATGAAGTATATCGGTGTTTCTAACTTCATTATGGGAATGGAGATTAAAAGAGATCATACAAAAAATAAAATATGGTTCAATCTGAAAAACTATGTCGAGACAACATTGTAGAGGTTTAATATGCAAGGTGTAAACCAGTCAAGGTTCCTATTCTTGTAGGTGTAAAGTTATATGCAGATAAGTGTCCCAAGACACAAGAAGAGGAAGAGGACAAGTCCCATGTTCTTTATGTTAGTGTGATTGGTAATTTGATGTATACAATGGTATGTACTAGGCTGAACATTGCACATGTATGTAGTGAGATTTTTTAGAAGGTATACGTCAAAACCAAGGAAGGATAATTGGAAAATAGTAAAGAGGGTTTTCAAGTATTTGTATGGCACTACTAGTTATGGATTGTGCTACCAAGGAAGGTCAGGATTGGGTAGAGTGTTGGACATACATGGGTTTGGTGATGCAGACTGGGCTAGAGATATGAATCACATAATATCTACAAGTGGGTATGTGTTTAACCTATTTGGAGGAGAAATCAGTTGGATGATAAAATTATAGGATATATTGGCACTCTCAACTATAGAAGTTGAATACATGGTAGCCACTCATGCAAGCAAGGAAGTATCATGGTTACAAATATTGTGTTTAGGTATTACGTAGGTACAACAAGCAATAAGATTAGATTGTGATAGTTAGAGTGAAATATTCCAGGAAAATAACCCAGCTTATCATTCAAAGACAAAGCATATTGATGTTCAATATCACTTTGTGAGAGACATGGTTGAAGAAAAGAAGGTGTTACTGGAGAAGATTGACACTTTGAAGAATGTAGTAGATTCATTGACAAAGTATGTGAGCACCAAGAAGTTATCCTAGTGTAGAGATACAATGGGAATTGTTTCCCTAGATTGTTGACTATGGAATCATGTGACCCCCTATATGCAAAGAAAACAACAAGTGTGAGAATATTGGGTATTTTTTATATTCTTTGAATGTGTGTGTGTGTGTGTGTGTCGGGGGGGGTACATTAGATTTGACCACAACGTCTGATGATCCCACCACCTGTCACTCTTTGTGTACATGTGCATCAATGAATTTTTTGTGGGGGGTTGCAAGGGGGGGGCAGGATTGGCCCCTCTTACTTAGGAAAAGTGTTTGGCTCTCAGGAAATGAGCCACACAATCTTTTTGGGCATTTGTTTTTCTATTTTAACATTTTTCACTATTTTTAGTGGGTCTCTAAATTAATCATGGATTAAGGGATAAGGGTTTTTGTAGATGAATAATACCTAAAATATTGTATATATTTTATTGTGAATGGTGAAATTAATACACTAAATATTTGAGAGGTGCAACACCAAGGAAGGTTAGTTTTCTCCCATTTAAGGGTTTCCAACGTAAATATTTGTGTACTATGTGTATGAGCCATTGATTATTATTTTTTTTATTAAGAATTTGTATGCATTAATTTAATTCATAGGTTTCAAAAATTACATTTTGTTTATGCTATTTGGACTTACTAATGCACCGTCAACATTTCAAATCTTAATGAATTATATTTCCAAACCCTTCCTTAGAAAATCTGTGTTAGTATATTTTGATAACATGATAATCTACAAAAAATCTTGGGAAGAGCATGTACAACATGTTGATAGAGTATTATAACTTTCAGAAGAGAAACAACTTTATGCAAATCTTTCCAAGTGTGCCATTGGGGTTCAAGAAGTGGAATATTTGGGTCATATTTTTATCTCATGAGGGTGTAAAAGTGGACCTTAACATAATAAAATATATGAGGAAATGACCAATTCCAAGAATATTGAATAAAATTAGAGGATTCTTAGTATTGACGGGATATTACCCCAAGTTTGTTAAGAAATATTAACAAATAACAACACCTATAATAAAATTATTAAAGAATGAATCATTGTCTTAGACTCACGAAGCAAACAAATCTTTTGAAAAACTTAAGGAGGCTATGTGTACAACTCCTATTCTAGGCACACCCGACTTCACAAAAACATTTATTGTGGAGTGTGATGCCTTCAACCATGGCATTGGTGTATTTTTGATGTGATAAGGAAGGCCCCTTCATTTTAAAGAAACCAACTTAAAGGGAAAAAATTACTCAAATCCATTTTTGAAAAAAAAATGTAGGCCATACTACATGCAGATAAGAAATGGCACCCTTACCTAATAGGAATACACTTCAAAGTAAAAATATATCATGATAGTTTGAAGTAATTGATGCAGGAGCATCACCAATGTCAAGCAAGCGTGGGGCAAGCACCAACACATTTTGAGCACATGATAAATTGTTTAAAACTTTTGAAGATTGGATGCGCCAAACTTATATATTGTAAAGGACCTTGAGCGATCCGCTCTTGTCCATAGTAGGTAGAAAGCATTTATGTTAGTAGGTAGCTTTAAATTCTCTGATTAGATAGTTTTAGGAGTGGAGGGAAAACGGAGATAGACACCCTCATTGTGTAATTGTAACATATAAGGAGGAAGCATTATAAGAGGGCATAGAAGAGAAGAAAAGAGTTGTGTAGTAGACTCCATGTACATAAGTTCTGAATTAATACAAAGAAGTTGTGATTCAGACTCATGGTGTTCATATATTCTCTGTGTATGCATCTTTAAATGTTATGCTCATGAATGTTTTACTCTTTCTGTCATGAAATTGATTTTATGCTATGTATGAATGATTTATTGTTGAATGTTTGAAATTTGAGAGGAAAGGGAAGTGAAATGATTTTCAATTGTTTCTCTGTCTAAGCAAGAGTTCCTGCAAGGAGTGCAGTTGAATTGTCCCCAAGGAGTGCATTGAAAAAAGGTTAATAGGTTCGTCTCTGAAAGCTCAGGAGAGATAGCGTTTGTTCTCATATTCACACAAGAGGTGCAGTCAGGCACAGAAGTCGTGCAAGGTGTGCATAGATCAAGCTTAAATCCATGGGTTGAAACCTGAGAATCTATTAAGAGACCATTGTTGCAGAGTGTGTGCAAGGTCGAAGAGCATTCAACACTTCAAGTGTTTTTGAAGTTGCCGCAAGGAGTGCGTGCAAGGGTCTTCTTTAAGACTCGAAGTTGTGAGAAAGCTCAGGAAGGATAAATCCTTTGAAACTATTGAAGGCAGCACGAGGAGTTGGTGCATATTTAGTGATTAGAAGGCATCATAGTTTTGTGTCACAGGTGGATAAATCTGAGGAGGAATCCTTGATTCATTTTGCAGAAATCATCAGGGGGGAAGAAACAGACGATCATAATTCTCTGTGGAGAATTAGCAAAATCCCGCCAGCTGTCTGATCTGATAAAGGAGCGAGGAGGTTACGGCTGTGTCCGGAGTTCAAGTTCAGGAAATCATGAGCCATTGGATTCTCACCTAGTTACCCGTCAGTCGTCCGATCTAACAGGAGTTGCACGGGGTTTAAACCCTCTCAAGCTGAGCAAAAGTCTCGAAATGCGTCAGGATATCAAGGCATCGGGGTTCAGGATATCGGAAATCCTGTGGACAAGAGATCGGGTAAATCCACAGTGAAAACCCCGATACAAACTAGAACCATCCATTAGTTGGGACACGTAGCAGGAATTGAGAGCCATCGGCATATCAAAAGTCTCGAGACAAAGAGTCTGAGGCCTTTTGAGTCCCAAAACAGCGAAAGGATTTCAGTCGTGGATCTAAGGACGGACGCGTGTCGCGTGATTATCCAAATCGGGAAATCGGCCATCGGGACTCACATAAGGGAGCAGTTTGACTTTGCATTGGACGAAGTCTGAAGTTTGATTTGAACTGCCCATCCATTTGGGACGCGTGTTGGAAATACGAAGAAGACGGGGTTCGGCATTTCGTGAATCCTAAAGACAGGAAGCCCTTGCATTTCAGAATTGCGAAGTCCAAAATCCAGAAAGGAGGAAAGCTTCATTATGGGGTCCAGCTGACATCATCTCTTCATAACGAGAGATCGGGAATTTCCACGGTGAAAACCTCGAAGTAGACGAGGACTGTCCATCCTTGAGGATGCGTGGAAACAATCACGACTTTCGGAAAAAGTCCCGAAAGAGAAGTCATATCAGGAAATCGGGATTCGAGAGATCGAGAGTCTCGAAGACAAAGTCATTTCGGCATTTGAAATCACGAGGTCTCGAGGGAGATCCGGAGCCGTTGGTTTAGTAGATGATCACAGTCGTCGATTTTGGGTTAAGGCAGAAAGGGACTCCTAGTAACATCATATTGGGATTCAGAGAATCGGGGATCCAGAGGACAAGGGGTCACATACACTTCGACATCAAAAACCCTGAAATACCGAAAGGTGATAAGACTGCGGTCATATAAAGAGAGGTCGCATGGACCCAAAATTCTAGCCCAGGGGACTAGTGGAAGTTAAAGTACTTCAGGGAAATCGAGAAACAAAAGGTTTGCGATATCGGGGATTGGGAAACCCCGAAATCCGATTTTCCATTTGTTTGTTGAACATCGATCGGGCCTAGCGACTGCGAGGAGAAAAAAAGACCTGTGGGTCAATTTTAATAGAGATTCCAGTGGAGAATCAAAGGATCCACTTCGGCTCGAGAGAAAAATTAGAACTATCCTTAAAGATCGGGAGGTCAGTGCAGAGGCCTTTACCGAGGCAGAGGGTGCGTTTGCGTTAGTAATTCTTGGAGAAACACTTATCTTTAGAAGAGAAACAAAAATGGGTTACATAGATGTTATAAATTATCTACAAGAAAGGAAAACATACTATTGTGGGAGATTCACTTTCAAGGAAAGAAGAAGAAACATAGGGTTCACTATGTACCATTTTCATTTTGCAATCTGATTTGGTGGAAGAAGTAAGGATAGAATGGAAGTACTATCAAGAGTTATGAAATATCATTCAATGGCTACAAGAGTACCCAAGAGCATTAGATAAAGTTTTATAGAAGAATTATCTTCTATGGTATCATGATCACCTATATTTATGTAAGAATTCCCAACTCAAAAAGAAGGTCCTTCTGGAATTGCACACTTCTCCTATAGGAGGACATTCAGGGTTCTTGAAAAATTACCATAAGATCAAGAAGTATTTCTTCTAGGAAGATATTAAAACTAATGTTCAAAATTTTGTCTCTAAATGTGTGGTTTTCCAAAAGAATCAGGGAGACACTTTCAAGATGTTGAGTCTCCTAAAACTCCATTATATATACCAAGTCAATGTTGGAAAGAAGTTTCAATGGATTTTATTACAGGTTTCCCAAATCTGAAGGAAATAGTGTCATCATGGTAGTAGTGGATTGACTGATAAATTATTTCCATTTTTTATCTCTTGCTCATCCTTTTAAATCAAGTACATTAGTTTTATCATTCATGGAAATAGCTCAAAAGATTTATGGAGTCCCCAATATTATTGTAAGTGACAGAGATCCAACTTTTGTTGGAAATTTTTGGACCAAATTTTTCTTATTTGGGTACTCAATTGGCTCACAATTCATCTTATCATCCTCAATTTGATGGGAAATATGAGGTTGTGAACAAATTTATAGAAGGATACATTTGTTACTTTCCATCTGATAAATAGACACAACATGCCAAGTGGTTTCACTTGGAAGAATGGTGATACAACACATCACTCAATACTTCATCAAACATTTCCCCATTTATAACACTTTATTAATATCATCCTCCATCCATTACATCTCCTTTTAAAGTGACTACAAAGTTTCAGGCAGTGGAGGACCACATAGGGAACCAACAAGATATTCTCAAATTGTTGAAGGACAACTTGGTTATTGCACACAATAGGATAAAACAACAAGCATATCAACATCATAGTGAAAGGGAATTTGAAGTGGGTGATTAGGTATTTTTGATGCTACAACCATATAAATTGATGTCCCTCAAGAAACAATATAAGGACAATAAATTATAAACCAAATATTATGGCCCCTATAAGGTGTTGTAAAAGATTGGAAGTATGTCTTACAAATTGGAGTTTCCTCCATCTTCTCATGTACATGTAATATTCCATTTTTATTTATTAAATAAGGTAATCAGTGATAATATCTTGGTCCAACTATTTTACCAAAGATTAATGAACAAGGGAAAATCATACCATAACCGGAAACAATCCTTGAAACAATGATTAAGCAGTTGTGAAATCGAGCAATTATTAAGTACCTCGTCAAATGGAAGAAGCTACCAGTGGAAGAGGAAACATGGGAAGATGATTTCTTCATGCATTAACACCCACAATTAGTGAAGTGTTGAGTAAAACAATTGTTTGAATGGGAGGGGCATGTTAATCCCTAGGCAAAGCCCCATGTTAAGTATAAAACCCCTTATTAATTCCTAGATATTGAATTATTACATTTCTAGTGTTATATTTGAATGTAGGATAGAACCCTTCATTGTACCCTTTCATTATAATTGTACCCTTTGTCTCCTACATATATAAAAAAGAGACCTAGTATTAGGATCATCTCATCTCATCTTGTACATTGAATATATTGTAAAAGGAGGTTTCCCCCTTGAAGTGGACCATTATTCATTTAATTTTTATCATTTTCAAGGTGTTGGTTCATAACATAGTACATATAATAAATTATATAACAAACAATTACTAAAAAAATGAAACATTATGTTGAAAACATTAATATTGTAAACAAATACCTGGAATAATCATTTCCAACATTGTGAGCTCTCTCTTTATTGACATCCAAGGACAAAGGTTATTGTTTATAAAAACAATAGGCCACACTAAGTAAAAAAATATGATCTCTCCAAATGGATTGACACAAATAACTACCGATGAAATCCTAAGATTATGAAATTCTTCTTTAAAAACTGGTCATGTTCCCTCAATTTACCTAAATACAGTACCATATGCAAGCATTCACATAACACCATATTGATTTGTATTCCATGCACAATAATCCATAAATTTTTCTATGCTTTTGCACTTAAACAATTGTTGGAAATGTGGAATTATTGGAATATGATGAAGAACCTTACATAGAACTTCATTTATTACTTGATTAGTTTGATATCTACTAATTCCATATTTAGTTCATTTCAATTTTTTTTCATGTTGTGCATAATATATAATATGATCACTAGGACATGCATCAATGTATTTTTACTCTATTCATATATCTTTCAAAATGAGAGACAATGCTCTATATGTGCGAGGTAAAGTATTAAATGATTGTAGTAGAAATCAACTAACAATCTACAACATTAAAAGATAAATTATTGTAATGAATATTAATCACTAATGCATACTTTAAATAATTGACAATAAAAACAAAAAAAAAAACTTTGTTCATGTATGAAGAACTATATTGCATACCTTTGGATTTGTGTGAGACAAGTGTTTGAAAAACCATTCAAAATAGTAGGGAAAATATTTGTCCTTGAGCCTTCAAGTTGACCAATAACAAAATAGTAGAGATAATATTTTTCCTTGAGCCTTCATGTAAGGGTTTTCATGCCTTATCAATAAGAGGTACATCATAAATATCATCAAGGTTATTATCCACTAGAGAAAAGGTGTTGTGCATCAATATATTTATCATGTCATTCTCAATCACATAATGAATATCATTTTATTCCATGGGATTGACTTGATCACCTACATCTAGTGCTCCTTCTCCATCAACTTGTTCACCAATATTTATATTATAATTTAATTTCATATTCTTAAGAAATTAAAGCCTAGGATGCTTTGTCTTTGCAATTACAAATAACACAAAATTTTTAGTGTGTGTGTGTGTGTATTAATATTAATGATAAAAAAATTTACAACAATTTTAAAAAAACATATAATGAATAACTTACCATCATGTGATATTTGGTTCCCCCTTCAAAGTGTCGAAATTGATGACAACATTTTCTAGTTGTTTCCCTTAATTGTTTTTTATTTCTGAATCCCTTGCGCATGTTGCAAGGGAAATAACATTTATTGTCACCATGTGCCTCCCTTAAGCTAGCAATGGTCCTTAAAGTTTCATTGTTTGAAGACATTGTTGTATTTATATATTACAAAAAAATCCACTAAATAAATATTAGTATGATATAAGAATATAATCAAAGAATTAAACACATAGAAATAAAAATTCATTTACAAATTGTTTACCTGAAAAAAAAAAAAATATGATCATTATGTAGAGAATCCAAACTTTGTAGAAAATAATGGATGTTAAACGTAGATACAAAAATGTTGTTAAATTCATTGAAAATGTGACAAATTCCTATTATATATGTCAAAACTATCACATTATTGTCGCCTTATCTCCAGGGTATAAAAATATTTTTACTATTTTAGAATTTTGATGATCTTTGATTATAATTAAAGTTGACATAATCAAATGTGGGACTATGTCAACAAATTATTAACTGTAGGAGGTCTTAATTTTGATGATATGGAGGGGTCATCATAATACCGACATATATCGAAGACAAAAACAAAAAAAAACACTTTTTAAAACAATTTCACAAAATTCCAGGTGACACAACCCATTTTTTCCATTAATGTTAGAAAATGATGTCAGGTTTTTCACCCAAATGTAGTAGTGACTACAATGTACTTAGACCCTAAGAAGTTGATTACATAATAAAATAGGAGGAAGATAGTTTATATGTCTATAGGTAACTCATATCTTGAAAATCAATTTATTTCACAGTGATTGTTTTGAAAATTGGTTCTTTTTGAAAGTCTCTCCTAGTATTTTGCTTGATTCTCCTGAGGGTAAGTAGAAGCCATTGATTGACCTCTATGATTCTGGGCTATATTTTTTTGAACAAGGGGAATTGTAGTCACATTTTCATCTTACCCTTCTTTTCAAAATCCTATATTCCTAGAAGAAAATACTCTTATTTTAGATCATTTACAAGGTCAAATGGATAAGAAAGGAGGAGGAAACCATCCCCCACCACCTCCACTAGGGGTAATCTTTAGGTATAAGTTAGGTATGGAGCTCTTTGACTTCCTGCTAACTTCCATGATATGTTTGAAAACTACTTGAGGTTGCTATCCAAGTTTAATGGCGATAATGATATATCTTCCAAGGATCAAGATTTTGGTTTTCAAGATTATACTCATAATCTGGCTATTGACCATGAGGATGTTTATTTGAGAATTTTCATTCAAAGTATTCAAGTGGATGATAGAAAATGGATTAGAAATTTAGCTTAAAGTTCAATTGATCCTTGGGCAACATTTAAGATAGAGTTTATGGAAAAATCAGGAGAAAATATAGATAATTAATACCATTTATCTTCATTTGGGTCATTTAAAAAGAAGAATGGGGAGACAGTCCTTGATTTCAGTAAAATATTTAACAATATGTATGATAGAATCTGAATTTTTATTATACCCTCTCAAGCTGCTACAAAATTCACATATGTATCTACTTATGATATCGATTTTCTATGATGTTAAGGGAGATGAGATCTGCAACTCTAGATATTAGCATAATGATGTACAATGGATATTGAAGGGAATATCCGAGCATATGGAAAGATCAAGTTAAGAGATAAAACTGATGATAAAAAGAGATAAAAAGAAGAAGGACCTTCTCAGGATGGGAAAATTGAAAAGATGGACAAACTTATTAGAAAATTATAAAACAAGATCACTAGGTTCAAGTTGGGAAATAATTCTTCTAGTTAAGGAGCCTAGAATATGGGAACTATGAATTTTATTTTTTATTTTTTTGTATTTATTTATTTTCAAAAATAAAACACCTTATCAAAGAACCTTCAATCCTAAATTATAGATAAGGGATAGAAGACCAAAATATCCACTTGTTCAACCCCCTTTTAGAAATAACAATAATTTGGTAATGAAGAATAACCAAATTGAGAAATATCTTCCTAATGAAGAAAATGAGTAGGGTCCTTTTGAATCTCAGGATAATCTAGTGGATATCAATTAGATGGAATATGAAGGATATATTTTTCATCTAACTCAAGAAGAATTTAAAGAACCAGTGGATGTTAATAATCAAATTTTTTACTTAAGTGATGAACAACCTGACCAGTTCTTCTATGGTCAGTATAGGATATTTTTTGATGCCTTGCAAGTATAAATACATCATAAATATGATCTCATACCAATACCTAATTCTAATAATCAAAACCACCAAAAAATGACCCTAAGAAAAAAGAAAAGGTTTAGGTGGCTTCTCTAAGAAGGTATGAATCAAATGAGTTAGTAGACTAGAGTAAACAACACAAATTTCTCAAGAAAAGTAATGGATCAAGTGGTGATAATGGTGAAGAGTAGTAGAGAAACACAATCGAGCTCCAATTTATTTTGTTTTAATGAATGAGCGAGCAACAAAATAAAGGTTCTTGTTCCTCTTATAGAATTAGCAAAAATCCGAGCTCTCCAAAGATATTTTTCTAAATTGGTTGGAACTGTTTAGTCAATGATACATTATGATACAATGAATCTACAATATGATTATCCGATTATCCATAGGTCTTGATCAATCCTATTATTAAGAGAGAAATGGTGACACCACCTTTTTATATCACAAGATCATGTTCTACATAATTGTATGCATCATCATGGCGCATCCCATAATCTTAAGCCAAATATGACTATGGAAAAGGTGGGATTGGAAATGACTAAACCACACAATTATCTATATTCGTTTGGTTCAAAAAGGTTAAGTACATTGAAATGATTAAATATTTATTCATAACTTTAGTTGAAATTCCCACAAAAAGTGTAATGATGGATATGGTAGTAGTTGATGTACCAGTTAACTATGGAATGATGTTATCATGATCTCGAGGAGAAAGATTAGGAGACACTCTATATAGGGATAGAAAATATATTATAGTTCCAATATTTTAGGGGGAAAAAGAAAATATACCATGAAGTTAAGTTTTCTTATACTCTTAGTGAACTAGAAAACACAAATAATTATCTAGTTTAATCAGTTGATGATATGGACAATTGTGTTCTTTCAATTGATGATCAGATAGAACAATGCCCATTGATTAATGCCCATTGATTGAGACACCAAATGTGCATGAATCAAAGGTGGAAATGAGTACATCTAATGTGTAGTGTTTTCTTTTTGATGGAGCTTCATCAAAGGAAGGATATAGAGAAGGAATCTCATTATTTTATCCATTAGGTGAGAATATGTTATTTTCTTATAAATTGGAGTTTGAAACTACCAATAATGTGGTTGGATAGAAAACCCTAGTTTTAGGGCTGGAAGTAGCATGAAGGATGAATATTTATAATATTAGTATTTTGGGAGAATCAGAGTTGGTAGTCATTCAAATAAAAAATATATTCTAAAAAGTATCCATGAATAAGATCCTATAGAAATCAAGCTTGGGATTTGATAGAAAAAATTTCTTTGTTGCTAATATAATTGAAATCTCTCGAAAGTATAATAAGAAAGTAGATCCATTACTTGTCTCTATAAGTGTTTTTAAGCTCCCAAATATTTCACATTTGAAATATGAAATTGAAGTACTTCATATACCTTCTATCCTAGATAATAAAAAGCATTGATAAATTGTTGAAGATGATTAACAAATTATAAGGTTTTTTGAAATTGTGAATGAATTCTTTATTCTAATGAAGAATCAAATGATGAAAAATATTTAAAAGGGAAGTATTCCAACAAAGATCAAAGTCTTCTAGATTCAATTGTAGATCACAATATTTTTCAAATCAAGAACAACTACATTCCTACATGTCTCATTCCATTGGAGAAGTTGTTTGATCATAATTATGTGGAAATCAAGCCATATTTAAAGCCCCAACAAGATGATATTGAACTTTGGTACTCCTTAGAAATGAAATATGATTAATATTTCAAAGCAATTGATGGGAGAGTAAATGAAAATGTACATCAATATTTTTAAATAATTTATTGAAGTTTTAATTGATGGGAGAGTAAATGAAAATGTACATCAATATTTTTAAATAATTTATTGCAGTTTTTTCTTGAAAGTATGAAGATCTAAGAACTTTAATATTATTTTGATACAACATAAGATCCCTTTGAAAGAGGGTGTAAATATTTTCAGGAAAAAACTTATGCCAATTAATAATTTTCTTCTCCATATGATTGGAACATAATTGAAAAAATTGTTGGATGCTCATATTATCATTCCTCTAAGATATTCATATGGGTTGCTAACCTAGTTCCTATAAGGAAAAAGAATGGGGAAACCTGCTTGTGAGTAGATTTCTAGAAATTGAATAGATTTTCACTAAAGGCCAATTACCCTCTATCCAAAATGGATCATATGTTGTAAAAGGTGGTTGGTACATATATAATTTCAATAATAGATGTAGGTGGTTGGTACATAGATAATTTCAATAATAGATGTACTTTTAGAATATAATTAGGTTGAAATACATCACGAAAATACATCACGAGGACAGACTTAAAATGATTTTCACTACACCTTGGGGCACATTTATTTATGAAAACATTTATTTCAGTTTGATGAATTCTAGTGTAAATTTACACAAAGATATGGAAATATATTTATTTGATGAAAGGATAAGTTTATAGTCATTTATATGGATGATATGATTGTATACTCCAAATTTTATGAAGAACATTTGAAACTATTATTTCTAAAATGAAAAAGGTATGGCTTCTCTCTCTGAAGAAATCATTCTTTTACACGAAGGAAGGGGGTATTTTAGGGAATATTATCTTTATGGAAGGTGTGAAAACCGATATAGAAAGAGTTGAAGCCATTAAAGTTATAATATTTTCAAGGGATAAGTAGGAAGTGCAATATTTTCTCTATAAGATTAGCTTTCTCAAGATATTTATTCCCAATTTTTCTAAGATTGTTAAGGCAATTACCAATATGTTAAAGAATGGAAATGAAGTTAAGTGGCTTGAAGAAACCAAGAACTCCTATGAAATACAAAAGTCTCTTGGGGAAGCCTTAGTTTTAGTGAGTCCTAACTATACAAATGAGTTTCTAGTGTTTCCATTATCCTTAAAACATACCATTGTAATTTTCCTCTTACAAAAAAATCACAAAGGACTTCAGAAACCAATTGAATTTTTAAGTAGAGAAATAAGGAATATATAAATCAAATACAATATCATGGATAAGTAGGATTATTCTTGGTTAAAATCATTAAAATATTTTTGAGACGATAGTTTGCAATCTAAAATATTTTTTTTGTACCTAATGTGGTAGTTAAAGATATTTTAGGGTAGTAGGATTGTGATGGTAGAAGGAAAAAATGCATAAAACAAAATTGGAATCTGATCTCGAGATCAAACCAACAAAGATAATTAAAGGAAAAGGATTAGAAAATATTATGGCTAAGTAAAATTACAAAGTGTTGGGAATTGATAATACATTTATTTAACCTTTTCTTGACTCTGAACGAATCCATAAGAACTCTTTTAGTTAAATTAGGGAAATCCAAAATAACTCCATCAAAAAGTAAAGGATAAACTTTCCTAGTCACCATGATACAAATATTTGGTTTATTATCTACAACATGTTTGATGTCCTTCTCATTTGGATATGTTGGAAAATTAGTTTGGATAGTTGGTTGTCATTGATGTCAACCCTTGGAGAGTGATATTGGAAGATTGATGTCAACCCTTAGTGATTAATGTCAACCCTTAGAGAGGTCCAGAGATTTTGGAGAGTTGATTAACATTTGTATGATCGAGATTGTGTGATTTAGTTGGGTACATTTGATGTATTCTACATGTAGCCCCAAATGTGTGGTTATGGGACCCAAAGTAGATTAAGGAATATGGACATGAAGGATAGTGAAATCTCATGTAAGACTATCATAGATGGATGGTACATGTCATGACATTTTTGGTGATATGTGTAACTCCATGTGGTTCCTCACAGTTAGGGATATATGGACTTGTAAATGTGGAAGCCTCGGAGAGTGGTCAAGAAGCCCTTAGTTGGTTACAAAGGGTAAAGTGGTTGTAACAAGAAACCTCTCAAATAAGGAATGAGGTTACCTAGTATTAGTATAAATACGCCTCAAAGAGTCTCTCATTTGGACACACACACTTACAATGAGTATATATCTTATGAATGTTATGGTCTATCTTTTGGAAAATCTATTAGTGAATTTGAGGCTGAATCTGGTGGCATTTTTCTGAGGTAGAAAAGAGGTCTGAAGTAGCAAAAGTTTCAAAGTTGCAGAAAATTGGTAACCCTAGTTTTCTAAGGTTATACAGAGGATGCATAAGGATAGGTTGCGTACATATGTGAGTTGCAGGAGAATAGGTTGCATACATACGCAAGCTACAGAAGGAAAGGTCACAGATATGAGGAAAAGCTTTGAAATAGGATGGTTGGTTGAGTTGCAATAAGGTTTGATGGTACAAAAAAGTTGCTACAGGATCTAAGATGGTATGCTTCAGGCTTTCATGAGTAAAGGTATGTATTTTATGTAGTTGTTTGAGGCTTGTATCTTGGATGGTATGGCACATGCTTAAGGCATGCCCTTGATGGTACATGATTTCATATGGTTGAGGTGATATGTTACATGCTTGAGACATACTCTAGGTACTTGGTATATGGTTTTTAGGGTTCAATGTTAGAGGCACATCTTTGTGATATGGTATATGGTTGAGACACATTTCATGGTATATGGTATATGGTATATGATACATGATATGGTACAGGTGTTGATGTACATGGTTGATACATGGTATGGTACATGATTGGTACTTGGTATACATGGTTGATGGTTGAGGCATATGGTACAAGTTGAGGTGCATGGTTGTTGCATGTTTGGTATAGGTGTTAGTGCATGGTTGATGCACGATTTGGTACAGGTGTTGGTGCATGGTTGATGCAGGGTTTGGTACAATTATTGGTGCATGGTTGATTCATGGTTTGGTACAGGTGTTGGTGCATGGTTGTGACACACGCAACACCCTGACTCCACGAGATGCGCACTTACCTCTCGGTCTTTAAGGATCGTTCACTATACACTGGAGCTATATTGACTCTCTCAAGATCACAAATACCCCTGAATTTCTCTTTCCATAGGCCCTTTCTCTTATCCCAAGCACGAGTTTTCACTTTCCATGCTTAACTTTCATGTAGGCGGGAATGTCCACGTGACCATGGGCAAGACCACATCCTTAACAAAAGGTGCTATTGGGACTCTCCTGTCGGGGGTTTCTATAATCCACTTCCAAATATTTCCCAAATTTCTAACTCTGATCAACGATCATTATTATACCTCTGATGATCAAAAATATGCTCAATAGACGGTTACGATTAGATCTAGTCCCCTTCTAGATTGACGACTCTAATGAGATTTTGGCACCTTAACACCCAAATGACAACTGAATACTTTGATGGGATCATGTCGATAGACGGATAGTATTTTATCACACAATCAATGACCCTTAGTCACTTTTCTTCTAATCTCTGACACAATTCCAATTTCCCCAAATAGTTGACTCTGATATGCAACCAAGATTAATCTGGACTTTCTACAACTTGATTTCGACCGTTCGATCCCTCAAACGAAGGAATTATTCAATCCTTTTGTTCCCACCTTGAACTCTACATTATTTCTCCACACATCGAAGTTTTAAAAGGTCTACTTTTGCAGACACTTACGCTCTCCCCTTCTTGAATTTAGCTTGCAGAAAATATGCACCTGCGAACACTTTGCACTCTCCCGCTTGGATTGGAACTTATAATAGGTTCTCTTGTGAAATCCTTGCACTATATCCTTCTACACTCTTAATTCTTAAAGAGTGTTTGCCTCTGCACACCTTGCAATATCCTTTGTGCCACCTTGCACTAACCTTGCAGAAGAGGAACAATTGGAACTTGAAACATATTAACACAGATTCATTCATAGACCAAACAAAAGACACACACATACAAGATACACAGGAATTTTTTTTTTTTGTTAATCTTCATAAATAAATAAATAGATTTACAACCTTCTCTTCTGGTTTTTTTAAGAGTATTTCTCTTCTCTTCCCTTCAAAAAACTAACTTACAACATAGATTACAATGATTTATACAATCTTGTCTTCTCGAACCTTTTCCTCTAGATCATTCTAGTGCTCTCACATATTATTAAATGCATTCCTATCAGTAAGATTATCACAATAAATTCATATTTACAAATGAAGATATGAGTCGATGCCCAAAAATCTGTACAACCTACAATCATTTAAAGACAGTTTTACAACCTTCCTGGTGCATCCAATGTTTCTAAGATTTTGATCTCAATGGATATTTAATTAAAATGGTTCAAAATTAAATGTTACACCTTCCTTGGATTTCAACACAGTTTAATGTGCATGTGTGCCAAGTCATCCATGTTGTCTTATCAATTTTCTTTGATGATTCTCTTGCATCATACTCCCCTGGAAAAAACATTCAGGGACTCGTGTCCATGAGCTCCTCAACCATTTTCTCGTGTTTTTAAATGTCATCTTCGGTCAAACAGCTGGCATCTTATACTGGACGATTCTTCCATTTGACCAAATATTCATAATAGACCTTCCTCCTATTTCTTTTAGCAATCCTCTAATCTAAAATATTTTCTATCTGAAGCTCTTCTGTTGTGGGAATTTGTTGCATCCACTGGACCTCATCTTGAACATATTCTTCTCTTGTTCCATCCATTCTATAAGGATATAAGTCTACTACATTAAATATTAGTGAAATTCCAATGTCCTCTGGCAACTCAATATCATAAGAATTTGTAGAGAATTTCTTGAGAATTTTACAAGGCCCAATCTTTTTGAGCTTCAATTTATTATATTTCCCTCGTGGGAATCTCTCATTTCTTAGATAGCCCAGAACTTGGTATCCAAATTCAAAATTAACTTCTCTCCTTTTCTGATCTACTCTGTCTTTGTATCTGTGGTTTCTATTTTTCATTTGGCCTTTGATTTGTTCATGCAATTTCTGCATTTCTGCAGCAAAATCTTTTGCTCTTTCTCTCTGAAATTTAGCTTGTCCCAAATCTCTTAATTCAAAAATTCTTCTAGGGTGAATTCCATATACTATCTATAATGGGATCTTAACAATACTCTAGTTTTATGAATCATTATATGCAAACTTTGCTTGAGGTAGAATTTGATCCCACCAACTCTTATGTTCAGTCACCAAACTCCTTAGTAAATTTCCCAAGATTATATTCACTACCTCATTTTTTCCATTTGTATGAGGGTGATATGATGAACTAAAGGACACATTATTCCCCATATTATTCCACAAAGTCCTCCAAAAATGTCCTACAAATTTTGTGTCTCTGTCTGAAACTATGCTCCTAGGAAACCCATGCAATCTCACAATATCCTTGAAAAACAAATTTTCTATGTGGGTAGCATCACTTGTCTTGTGGCAGGGTATAAAATGTGTCATATTTGAAAACCTATCAAATACCACAAAAATTGAATCATGCCCCCTCTGGGTTCTTGGAAATCCCATAACAAAATTCATACTTATGGCATCCCATGGCCTATTGGGAATAGGAAATGGTTGGAACCATAATGTATTTTGATGCTTCCCTTTAGCATATTGACAAATTATGCATTTGTCAAAAAACTTCTTCACATCAGATCTCATTCCTAGTCAATAGTATGAAGAAATCAATTGTGCATATGTCTTATCATGGCCAAAATGTCTAGCCAATCCTCCACTATGCTTCTCCTTCAACAATTTGCCCCTCATTGAGCATATCAAAATACATAACTAACTCCCTTTGAAAAACAATCCTTATTGGATAATTTATTCCATCCATTGACTTATATCCCTCATCAAAGGATTTTCACAAGATTCATAGGCCTCCTTGAAATATGGGTCTTCCTTGTACATTTCCTTGAGGTGTTCAAACCCCAAGGTCTCCACTTGGAATTCCTACAAGATCAAAAATATCTTGCTCAAAGCATCTACAACTTTTTTAACATTCCCACTAATATACTTGATAACAAAAGTAAAATTCTACATGAATTCTACCCATTTTGCATGTCTCTAATTAAGCTTTTACTGTCTAGTTATAAGCTTCAAAGCATGATTGTCAGTATACAAAATAAAATCTTTTGGCATAAGGTAATGCCTCCACTTTTTCAAAGCTTGTATTATATCATAAAATTAGTTATCATAATTTGAATACTTCTTCTTAGTGTCATTCAACTTATCATTGAAATAAGTAATAGGCTTAACATCATGACTTAAAATTGCACCAATGGCCACTCCAATTGCATCACACTTGACTTGGAAAGTCTTCCCAAAGTATGGAAAATTAAGAAGGGTTGTTCTATTATCTTCTTCTTTAACAGTCTAAATCCTTTCTCATCTTATTTTTTCCAGTCAAAGGATCCATGTTCTTTCTTTATAGTATCCACTATGGGTGCACAAATGCTACTAAAATTTATGTAAAAACTTACCAACCCATGAAAACTTATTTCCTCAAACACACTTCTCAGAGAAGTCCACTCCTTTCTATCTCTCACCTTATCTATTTCCATCTTCAATCCATTTGGAGAAATCAAAAACCCCAAATACACAAGTTATGCCTTCATAAAAGAACATTTCTTCAAATTTATCAACTTCTCTTGTTGCAACCTCCTCAACAGCATCTTCAAGTTTCTCAAATGCTCTTCCTTAGTCTTGCTATAGACTAGGATATCATCCAAATAAACAATTGAAAATTTCCCAATAAAATATTTAAGCACTTCATTCATTAAACTCATGAATGTACTTGGATCATTGGTTAAACCAAATGGCATAACAAACGCTCATGCATCCCGTCATTTGTTTTGAATGTTGTTTTCCATTCATCTCCTTCTCTTATCCTTATATGATGATAAACACTTTTCAAATCTATTTTAGAAACATAACTAGCTCCACTCAAGCAATCAATCAAATCATCCATTCTGGGTAAAGGAAATCTATACTTGATGGTTATCTTGTTGATATCTCTAGAATCTATGCACATTCTCTAGCCACCATCCTTCTTTGGACTCAACACCTTTGGTACTACACATGGGATTAGACTTTATCTAATCAACCCTTTGTCTAAAAACTCTTGGACCTACTTCTTGACCTCTTCATTCTTCTGAGGGGTCAACCTATATTATTCTTTATTTGGAAAACTTGCACCTAGAATAAGGTCAATATGATGAATACTACTTCTAATGGGAGGTAAAGTATGAGGCAATTCATCCACCACAATGTCAAAAAACTCATCTAATAATTATTGAATTTCAACAAGAAAAACATTCATGGAAGTACTTGGTAGGATAACTCTCGACTTACCAATAACAAGTAACTGCATTTCCTCTTCCTTTTTAACCTCTTTCAAGAGCTCCTTCCCACTCATGAGAAGTATACTCGGACTAGCCTCCTTTTCGACTCCCTTATCTTCTAGTGGTAACAACATATGTCTACACCCATTCTTATCAAGGGTATAAGTATTCATTCTCCCATCATGTATGGAATGTTTGTCATATTTCCATGGCCTTCCCAAAAAAACATGACAAACATCCATAGGTATGACATCACATAAAAATTCATCCTTATAACTGTCGATATTAAATTCAACTTTACATTTCTTACTTACCAATACTTGATGTCCTTTCTACAGCCACGACACCTTATATGGATTTGGATGTGCTCTCATCTCCAACTTTAGATTTTCCACCATTTATTTGGACACTATGTTATTAGTGCTTCCACTATCTATAATCACCTTGCATACCCTATCCTTTGACTTACAAGTAGTTCTGAACATACTCTTTCTTTGTACTAGTTCTTGCACCTTCTTTCTCAGCTTCAGAAGGTCTTTCCTCATCATGAGTGATATTCCATCTTAAGTAGATTATTCTTTTGTCTCTATTTCTATAGTTTTTTTTTGAGCCTCAGTAACGTGGGATTCTCTAAAACCTGTAGTTTTGTTTTCAGGACATTCCCAAGACATGTGTCTTGTCTTCCCAGAAGAATAACACTAAATTTCTCCTTCGTTGCCTCGTCCTCTGCCTCTTGGAAAATTTTTCCTTCCTTTAGAGTCCCCTCCTCTAGCTATCTTATTGCCAAATATATTAGTTTCTTCCCTTGTCTTCTAGAACTTTTCTCTTGTGGTTCCTTTTACTCAGGTTGGATTCTTTCCCATGTTCTTCTAGCTCTGCTTTCTTACTAGTTTTTCTTCTGCCTTTAGGGCTACCTGATAAGCATCTTCTACAATCCTCATTGTCACCATACTAATCTCATCTTGAATTTCGTACCTTAACCAATTGATATACATAACAAACTTCTCTCATCATTTTCTCTGTCTCCTACTCTTATATTCAACTTATAGAATTCTTTAGTATATTCTTTCACCGACATACCTCTTTGTCTCAAATTATGTAATCTTCTGAATAGATTCAACTGATAATATTTGGGTATGAATATAGCCTTGAGTTTAGCTATCATTCTACCCCAACTCTTAATATTTGACTTACCTTTCCTCCTTCTTTCAGCTTGCAATGTGTCCCACCATAAATCTGCATGTCCCTTCAACCTGGTCACAACATGCTTTACTTTCTTCTCATCATAAATATCCTCATAATCAAAATATTTATCCAGTCAAGCAATTCGTCTACATCAATATTGCCTTCATACATTGGGACTTCCATCTTTGCCCTAGTTCCCATCTTGAAAACAACTCTCAACAATCATTCTTCTATTGATTCTTCTCCATAGCTTCCTCTTCTTCTAGATTTTCACTCTCGACATCACTTACATCCCCATCACCTGGTGTTCTCCTTTATGTTTCTTCCATGGAATCTAACCTTGCACGAAGTTTTCTCATTTCCTCCTCCATATTTCCATTGACTACATGCCTCTCTCTGCATCTCCTCGATGGCATGGATTCTTATATATCTCCTCATAGAGATTTGTCTTGCTCTAATACCACAACCAATGCATGCAACACCCCGACTCCATGGGTTGCACACTTAAATCCCGATCTTTAAGGATCGTTCACTATACACAAGATCCATATTGGCTCTCTCGGGATCACCACAGACCCCTGACATTGTCTTTCCACAAGCCCTTTCTCTTCTCCCCAGACGCAAGTTTTCACTTTCCGCACTTAACTTTCATGTAGGTGAGAATTCCCACGTGACAGTGGGAAAGAACACACGCTTAACGAAAGGCACTATCGGGACTCTCTTGTCGGTGGTTCCTATAATACACTTCCTAATATTTCTCAAATTTCCAACTCCAATCAATGATCATTATTATACCTCCAGTGATCAACACTATGTCCGACTGGCGATTATGATTAGATTTGGTCCCCTTCTATATCGACGACTCTAATGAGATTTCAGCACCTTAACACCCAAATGACAACTTAATACTCTGATGGGATCATGTCAATATATGACTAGGATTTGATCACACAATCAATGACCCTCAGTCACTCGACTTCTAATCTCCAACACAACGCTCGTTTCCATGAATGTATGACTCCGATATATGAACAATATTAATTCAGGATTTCTACAATAGGATTTCGACCATTGGATTCCTCAAATGAAGGAATTATTCAATCCTTAAGTTCCCACCTTGAAATTTTCATTGTTTCTCCATGCATCAACCTTTTGAAAGGTCTTCTTTTGTAGACCCTTATGATCTCCCTTTCTGGACTTTAGCTTGTAGAAAATATACACCTGCCCACACTTTGTGCTCTCCCTTCTGGACTAGAACTTATAATAGGTTCTCTTGCACACTCCTTGCACTATCTCCTTCTACACTATTAATTCTTAAAGAGTGTTGGCCTCTGCACACCTTGCATCAGTCTATGTGCACACCTTGCACAAAACTTACAGAAGAGGAACAATTGAAACTTGAAGCATATTAACACAGATTCATTCACATACCACACAAAAGACACACACATAAAAGATACACAGAAAACAAATTTTCTATTAATCTTCAAAAACAACAAAATATATTTACAACCTTCTCTCCGATTTTTTTTAGATTATTTCTCTTCTCTTCCCTTTAAAAAACTAACTTACAACATAGATTACAATGATTTAAACAATCTTGTCTTCTTGAGCCTTCTCCTCCAGATCATTCTAGTGCTCTCACATCTTATTAAATGCATTCCTATCACTAAGATTATCGCAATAAATGCATATTTACAAATTTAGATATGAGTCGATGCCCAAAATATGTACAACCTATAGTCATTTAAAGACACTTTTACAACCTTCCTGGTGCATACAATGTTTCTAACATTTTGATCTCAAGGGATATTTAATTACAATGATTTAAAATTAAAGCTTGCGCCTTCCTTGGATTTCAACCCAGTTTAATGTGCACGTGTGCTAAGTCATCCATGTTGTCTTATCAAATGCCTTTGATGATGCTCCTACATCAGGTTGATGCACTTTTTGTGATACAGGTTGTGGTACACAGGTTAATGCATGGTGCATGGTACATGTTGGTACTTGGTTGACACATATCCTATGATGGTATGCTTTTGATATTGGTAGATTCTTGGTAGAGTCATGTGTTACTGATGTTGGACATCTAGTTGAGAAGTGTCCTTAGTGTATGATCCATATGAGAGGATCTAATTGAGCATCGTTGATAGTGATAGGTTGGATAGGTTGTTTAGTGACAAGTTGGATAGAGTGACAGGTTCATAGTGACAGGTTACAAGTTGATGTAACAGTTCCATTGGAAGTGGAAATGACAATGATTCTGGTAGTGATAGTTGGTCTACACTTATACTACAGGGAAGCAAGATAGGGAAAGGAAAGGATGTTGTAGCCTCCTCCTGTTTTGATTTGAAGAATCAAGTAGTTGGAGCTTCCTTCAGGTTGCATCATGAGAACTAGGTGGCTGTAGCCACCTTTCGGTTGGAGTTGGAGAACCCAGGGGGTTGTAGCCTCCTTCCAATTGGAGCCGGAGAACCTAGGGTATTATAGCCTCCTTCTGGTTGGAGCCAGAGAATTTAGGGAGTTGTAGCTTCCTTCATGATGGATCTTGTAAGTATGGAGTTGTAGCCTCCTTCTAGAAAATTGGGAAGTTGGTGCTTCCTATGAATGAATTCTTAATATATATAAGTAATCATTTTGTGTTTTCTCCCATTTGGGTTTCCATGTAAATACTAGTGTACTATGTTCTTGATGTGATGTTTCTTATAATAACATGCTTATGATATCTATATTGAATGCAATCATAGATGATACATTCATGATAAATTGTTGAACATTGTCGATAAAGTGAAAGAATATTTATCATGGTTAAAAGTGGTATAAAGTTTTCATACATATTCATCCCCCCCTCTTGGTATTCCAACAATTGGTATCAGAGAAGGTTCCTTCAAGAAATAGTTTAACCATTGGAAGGAAGATCATGGAGATAAAAAAATTGTATAAGAATGGAATGGCATAGTTTGATGGAAAGAACTATGCATTATGGAGGAGAAGGATGAAAACATATATACAAGCATAGGGATTTGATGTTTGGAATTCAATAGTAGATGGATACAAAGATCCTGCCACTCCTCCAATAGATAATGATGGAAAAAAACTTAGTAAATGAGAAAGATAACTTGAAGATGATATAATCACATTGAAGGTCCAACTTGAAAAAGCAAAGAAAATAGACGAATTCATGAAGAGTCGGATGATGAATAAAGAAGAAGAGGTTGAGAAGCTTGAAAAACAAGTTGTCACATTGAGAGTCAAAATCGTCAAGCTCAACACGAATATTGAAGAGAGAGAAACATCCACATCATCTATAGAGAATGTTGAAGAGAATCCCTCTAAGTTTCTATAAAAGAAGAATGAAGAAAAGAGTAATAGTTATGAAGAAGCACTCAAAGGAAGGAATCATGGTCAACAAGAATCAAAGAAGAATGAGTATAATAGAGATACATATTCAACAAGACCTACCACATCCACGCAACAAAGAATCTTCAACCATAATGAAGGAATTCAAAGAATAGAAGATCATGATCAACCAAGGTAGGAATTCAGAAGGACTACACAAAAAAGAAGGTCATTTACTCCCATGTGTGTAAATTTCTTTTATGGTCATTGTTTTTATTGTACTAACTTTGGACATAAGGTTGCAGATTGTAGGTCTTATGAAAGAAATGTTGAAACAACAAAAACTTATGTGGCCCCACATGACATTGAATGTTACAAGTGCCATAACTATGGACACATAGCTCATGATTGTATAAGCATGATGGATACTTCTTTGAGAAAGAACATTGATATTAGATATAAGAAGATTTGGAAAAGAAAACAAGAATAGGAAAGGAATATCGAATGAATGAAGAACACCCAAAAGACAAACTCTCACGATTAGAAATAGTTCGAGATGAAGAAAAATATACATGGAAAAAGAAATATGTCAGGTATAATAAGGTTTGGAGAATAAATGAAAAATGAAAAGAACAAGTGAATAAAGAACATGTCCTAGAGATCGCAGGATTTATAGTAGTGAGAGAAAGAAAAGAAGAGAAGGTGAATAAGGAACACGTTCAAGAGATTGTACTTTATGGAATTGTAGTGCGAGATAAATCCATAGATAGAAAGGAAGAGGTCAAATTTCAAAGAGATGATAATTTTATAGACGAAGAGGAAGATTACTTTGCATTAAAGAAGGTATTTTTATGAGCCATACGGATTGGAGACTCCTAGTAAATATGTATGTTGAACAAGGGGAGTCCATGCAATAGACACTACAGATCAAAGAACCATCTTTCGAGAAGTATGAAGTGTTTACAGAGACAGATTCAGAGCAGTCATATAGCATAAGTACAGAGTAATAGATTGATTGACTGAGAAGTAGTGTTCTCACACAGGTATTAGTTGGTATATAGAAGTTTATTTTAGGCAGGGATATATTCAGTACATGTTGTTCCATACATGCATAGTTTGATGAGAATATAGGTTAGAGAAGTGGACATATTTTGTTTCAATCTAATAAAAAAGAACATGTGATGATTAGTTTTAGTATATTCAAGAGAAGTATTCAGAATGGTACAGTGACGGATGGGTTAGCATTGTAGACAATTGAGTAGCAGGGTTATGAATAGTTTGTGACATATGGACAAAGATGGATTATTGATATGCTTAGTAGGTACAGGAAACACGGGTCAGATGCATAACATCATCTTTACAATTGGAATCAATTGGTCATAGAAAAGAAAATCAGTGAAAGGCACAACAGATCAGGGAAAGAGAAACCATCAACAGAAGCTATATCATCAAAAGGACATTGTTGAACAATATGTTCAAGTGAACATGACAAGTAAATGAAGAAATCAAATTTTGAAAGCTTTTTATATATGTCAGTGAAATTCAAGAAGAAGCACCAATGGAAAATAAGCAGCATTGGAAGAGAGGAAACAAAACATATACAAGTAACCCTACATTGATATACATCTTACAGAAAAGTCAAGGGAAGAAAAATAATCAAAGAGAGAGAGATCGAGAAAAGAATATTAATAGCATACAGACAGAGAGACATACTCACATGGGGAGTTATTCTTTTTCCCATGATTAGTTAGAGAAGGTACAATATTAGGAGGATACATATTGATGGGGGGAGTTAACCTTTATTCAAAGATGAAGAGAAAGAATAGAGACATACATGCAGGGGGAGTAGTGCCAAGAGAAGGTACCCTTTGCCATTGATTTCAAAGGGGGAGAGATAGAAATAATGATGAGGAGTGATGATCATAGGAAGAGCCAATTCCATAGGGGGATATTGTTGGACAATTAGTTTGTATTGTTGGTTTCCATTGATGTCAACCCTTGGAGAGTGAACTTGGAATATTGATGTCAACCATTAGTTATTGTTGTCAACCCTTGTAGAGGTTTAGAGATGTTGGATAGTTGATTGATATTTGTATGATAGATATTGTGTGAGTTAGTTGGGTACATTTGATGTAGTTTACATGTAGCCCAAGAGGTGTGTTTATGGGATCTGAAGTTGATTAAGGAATATGGAAATGAAGGATAGTGAAATTGTAGGTAATACTATCATATATGGATAGTACACATTGTGTCATTTTCAATGATATGTGGAACTCCATGTGGTTCCTAACAGTTAGGGAGATATGGCCTTGTGAAGTTGGAAGCCTCGAAGAGTGGTCAAGAATCCCCTAGTTAGTTACAAGGGTAAAGTGGTTGTAACAAGAAACCCCTAAAATAAGGAAATAGGTTACCTAGAATTAGTATAAATACACCTCAAAGAGTCTCTCATTTGGATATACACACTTACATTGAATATCTATCTTATGACTGTTATGGCCTATATTTTGGAAAATCTATTAGTGAATCTGAGGTTGAATCTGGAGGTATTTTTCTAAGGCAGCAAAGAAGTATGAAGTAGCGAAAGTTTAGGAGTTGCAAAAAAATCGTAACCCTAGATTTATGAGGTTATACATGGGCTGCATAAGGAAAGTTTGTATACATATGCAAGTTGCAAGAGGACAGGTTGCATACATCTGTAGGTTGTAAGAGGACATGTCACAGATCCGAGGAAAATATTTGAAGAAGGATGGTTGGTTGAGTTGCAACAAGGTTTGATGGTACAACATAGTTGCTACAGGGTATGAGATGGTATGCTTCAAGTTTTCATGAGTAAAGACATGTATTTTATGTAGTTTTTTTAGGCTTGTATCTTGGATGGTATGGCACATGGTTAAAGAATGCCCTTGATGGTATATGATTCCATATGGTTGAGGTGATATTGTTACATGCTTGAGACATACTCTTGGAACTTGGCACATGGTCGTTATGGTTCATTGTTAGAGGCACATCTTTTTTATATTGGAATATACATGAAGCTTATATTATGGTACATGGCATGATTGAGAGTGATATGGTATATGGTTGAGACAAATTTCATGGTATAAGGTATATGATACATGATATGGTACAAGTGTTGATGTACATGGTTGATACATGCTATGGTACACGATTCATACTTGGTATACATGGTTGATGGTTGAGGCATATGGTATAGGTTGAGGTACATGGTTAATGCATAGTTTGGTACATGTGTTGGTGTATGGTTGTGTTAGATTACTGAGAGGGATGGTGAATAAGTAATAGAGCAATTTATTCTCTTTTAACAACAAAATTCAAGTGTTATATCAATGTAGCATTATCATCAAATAGTTACAAAGTAAATAAACAATGAACAAATGAGAAATCATACACATACACAGTACACCAGTGTTTTTATGTGGAAACCCAAAGTGGGAGAAACCAATAGAATTCTTTTTCTTATATGTCTTTAAGAATTACATTCATTGGAAGCACCAAATTCCTTTTTTTTCCAGCTGCAACTAGAAGGAGGCTCCAACCCCCTATCTTTTCAGGCTACAACCTAAGGGAATCTCCAACTCCCAAATTCTCTGGCTACAACTAGAAGGAGGCTACAACCCCCTATGTTCTTCGTCTACAACCACCTGTCCTTGCCCCATCCAAATTCCCTATTGTAGAAGTAGAATGATGGAACCACTGTCACACTATCATTGTGAGATATACTGTTGTAAGCCTATACCAATCAACCTGCACCAAACAACCTGTAACAACCTCTGCCAAACAACCTGTAATCAACCTGTACCATAAACAATTGCATCAACCATGCACCAACCTGTACCTCAACCTGTACCATCAATGAGTGCATCAACCATGCACAAAATATGTACCAATCATGCATCAAATACACATGACTCATCAAGATGTACCAATATCATAAACTATACACCTCATGTATGTGCCAACTCATCAATTACTTATCTCAACCATGTACCCAACATGTCCCTGAACCAAAACCCTTCATCAATTTCATCATCCAAATATGATTTGTAACTTTGTAATAGACTTGGTGTATATTATCACATACCTAAAAACCTTCCTTAACTTTAACAACAAGAAACTAGCATTTTCATCAAACTTTACTTTAGTCTCACATGACTAATTTTGGATTAGTCAACAGCCCTAACTTGAAATAATCATAACTATGTACCTGTAATGAATAAAGATATGAAAATAGTACACAATGTTCTTCAGTGTCTTTTATGCAATTCCTCTAGGTTTCACTACTTGGAACCTCTCATAAAAGGAGTTATAGCAAAAATGGCATACCTTGTTGAATTCTAGCTTATTCTAGAGAGTGAACTTGTAGAGCATGCCCCACATGGAATATTTTTTGTATGGATCTTAAAATGGTACCCAGAATAAAAAAAAATGTACTATAACCAATACATTTTGTCTTACTGAATTTGGATTTGTAAGAAGTTATGATGTTTTTACCTGAAACACATGTTTTAGACTAGTTTCAGGACTAGCCACAAGATCGAACCTGTAGAGAATGCCATGCACGTAATATTTGTTGTATAGATATGAAAATGGTACACAACATAATAAATATTGTATTATAACCAATACATTTTTTCTTACTTAATTTTTATTTGTTATGAAGAAGTTATGACGTTTTTACCTGAAACACTTGTTTTAGGCTAGTTTTGGGACTAGCCACAAACCTTATTTTCCACAAAGTGTAACTCCAGAAAAACAATGACCCACAAGATGATGTTTTTATCATAGATACTTGGATATGTTTACTCAACATCCTACATATTTCGTGGTCTGAATCAATCTAGAATTTTTTTTATTGTGAATATGGTGAGATGACCTGTAAATAACATACCTTAGAAAGCATCATCAAAAGAATTTATCCTCCCTTGAATTTCATCCTTCTTTACTTCACCTTCCCTATGAAATTCTCCTTAGATATCGTTTGGTTACCTCGGTCACTTGTAGATATTCAACATGCTCAAGTGTGATTAAATTAGAGACCCTTGCCTCTTATTTATACTTTTATGTAGCTTCCTCAAGGGGTTTACCTTCTAACCATCTTAAACCACTTTCCTTATTTTAGGGATAACCCATTTCTAACCACTTGTCCACTTAGTAATTTCTCCATTAAATTTATTATTTAAATAATTTATTTTGTATCCACTTTGAATTATAGTACACTCATCACTTCACTTTATTATTTAAACAATTTCTTCTTTGCAACCACTTTTACTACTTTGACCTTTTGAGGCTTCTAGATGACTCATGAGGGTTCTCCAACTTCACATAGACATAACTCTCTAACCATGAGGAGTTATGTGATGTTTCACATACCACCAGAAATGGAATGACATGTACTATTCATCTGTAATAGTCTTACCTTCAAATATATTAAAATGCATACCATTATACATGAAACAAACTTGGGTCCATTACCCAAACCTTTGTGCTACCAGAATTCTCTACTGAACTTTCTTCAAGGGTTGACATCAATGACAACCAACCCAAATAATAAAAAATCTCCCCCTTTGGCATTGATGGAAATACTCTGATGCAATAATGAAGTCATATCACTCATTCTCCCTCTATGACCATCTCTCCCTCTGGAACCATGCCTCTGTGCTCTGTCTCCAAGCATTTCTATCATGCATATGATAAATCTCTCCCACTTTGTCATCAATGGAAAATGTATATTGCCATTTGGGGTTTCTCCCCCTAACTGAACTCTTCCCGACACTGATATCTCAACCTGGACTGTCCTCTTTATGGTGCTTCCTCATGTAAATATAATACATATAAGATAAGCATTCAAAAGAATTCATTTTGGAGTAGAAATTACTCTGAGTCTCTGGCAAAGATACTCAAAGGCTTCACGTGGAAGTGGTTTTGTAAAGATGTATGCCACTTGTTATTTTATGCCCACATATTCAACTCTGATGTTCTTCTCTACAACTTGTTCCCGTAGAAAGTGATATTTGATTGGAATGTGCATCTTATTGGAGTGCATCAATAGGTTCTTTGAGATATTGATGGCACTTGAATTATCACAATAGATTGGAATGGGATTATCATACTCAACCTGTATATATGTCAGAGTTTATTTCATCCATAGAACATGTGTACAACATGTTGTTACAATATACTCTTCTTCGACTATAGATAAAGATATTGATGATTGTTTCTTTCTTAGCCAAGATACTAAACACTCACCCAAGTAGAATGTTGTTCCACTTGTGCTTCGTCAGTCATCAATGCAACCTGACCAATCTACATCTATGTAGGAAATAAGTGATAGATCATTTCCTTTTAGATACCATAATCCAAACTCTTTTGTTCCTTTGAGATATCTGAAAATCCTTTTCACTGCTAAGACATGTGATTCCTTTGGTGTTGCTTGAAATCATGCCACTTGTCCAACTGCCTTCATTACATTTGGTCTAGATGTTGTCACATATAGTAAGCTACCAAGCATTGACTTGTATTTCCTCTGGTCTGTAGACTTTGAATCATCATATTTTCTCAACTTGCAACTGATTTGCAATCTTCCATTTTGAACTTCTTTAGAATTTCTTTGATATACTCAGTTTGAGAAATAAAAATTCCTTCGTTTCTTTGACATATATGAAGACCCAGAAAGAAGGATAGTTCTTCGAGTAATGACATTTCAAATTCATTATGCATATCCTTTGCAAATTGTTGGCTTAACCTGTCATCATTACTTCCAAAAATAATATCATCAACATAAACTTCAATTAATAAAATACTATCTTGAGTTATCTTGATGTAGAGGTTGTTGTTTGCACTTTCTTTTCTAAAACTTGCTTGTTGTAGATATTTATCCAGTTTAGAGTACCATGCTCTAGGAGCCTGTTTTATACCATACAAGACATTCTTCAATTTGCACACATAATCTGTGTTCTCCGACAACTGAAAACCTTCTGGTTTTTCAATATAGACTTCTTATTCAAGTTCCCCATTTAGAAAAGTCGATTTCACGTCCATCTAATACACTTTAATATTCTTGGAGCATGCATAATCTAAGAGAAATTAGATTGCTTCCATTCTAGCAACTAGAGAAATTTTCTCTTTAAAGTCGATTCTTTCAACCTGTGCATATCCTTTACATACCAATATATATTTGTTCCTTGTAACATGTCCATGTTCATTCAATTTATTTCTGAAAACCCACTTTGTACCAATCACATTCTTATTCTTTGGTCTTGGAACAAATTCCCAAGTGTCATTCTTCTCTATTTTATCCAATTCTTTATCCATGGCCTTATTCCAGAATCCATCCTTGTTGGCCTCTTCAAAACTACTTGGTTCAATCGTAGATAAGAGTGCTAGGTGCATTTGTTCTGGTGAACGGATTATTCTTGTATTCTCAACTCCTACATCCTTGTTTCTAATAATTTGATCTGAAGGATGATTATTCTGTACTTGTTTTCTAGGTGTCTTTGGAGGCACTTGTTAAAATTGCTCTTCTACTTTTGTCTGATCTTCTTCATATTCCCCTTCTACTTATAGTTCATATTGTGATTCTTCTTCATAAAGTTGTTCCGTTGATTCATTTAATTCTTCCTTTAATTCTCATCACATGTTTCATCAATTGTTACATTGATGATTTCCACAACTTTGTTCAACCTCATATTGTAACACTTTTATGCTTTCCTTGGACTTGATTAACCAACAAGTACTCTTTTGTCCATACGAGAGTCAAACTTTCCCATCCTGCCATCTTCTCTTTTGATGCAACATTTGCTTCCAAATAATCTGAAGTGCTTCACATTTGTTGGTCTTCCTTTCCATAGATCGTAGGGAGTTTTGTCATTGTTGTTTCTGATCATTACTCTGTTTTGAATGTGAACTGTTGTATGCATTGCATGTGTCCAAAAACATATCTGTCAATTTGGAATCCATTAGCATTGTTCGAGCCATTTCCTATGTAATTATCATCCATTATGATAATTTCCCTTTGTCCTTGAACCAATCTATGAATCCATTCTCTTGTCCAATGTCATATATCTTTCAAAAACTACTAAGTGTTTTTATGACTCCATCTTTGTCCATACTTTCCAAGAATATAATACACAGCTTTCCATAATGTTGATCCATTTATCACTATATGATCATGAAGTCTTCACTACTACAATTGATTAATATATCAAATTGTACTTATTCTAATTGATTTCTCTGGATCTGTTTACTCAAACTCTGCAAGTTGCTCGAAAGATGGTTCTTTGGTCTTTCACATCTATCACATAGACTCCCCCTATCTAATATTCATATTACCTAGGAGTCTCTAAGTCAGATGGCTCAGAACAATTCCTGCTCTGATGTGTATTCATCATCATCTTCATTTGTAGATTCATCATCTCTATGAGCTCTAACTTCTTTATTTTTTTCTATGGATTCATCTTTCACTACAATGCATGAAAGTACAATCTCTTGAACTTGTTCCTTATTTACACGTCCTTCTTTTCTTTTAGTTATTTTCCAAACCTTTTTGTATCTGACATCTTTCTCTGTAGAATTTTCTTCATCTTGTTTATTGTCAATTTTGTGATCTCTAGGACCTGGTCTTCGTTCACATGTTCTTCGTGTTTTCTTATCCATACTTTATTATATCTAATATCAGTGTTCTCTTTCATGGAAGTATCGATCATGCTTCTACAATCACTAGCTATGTGTCCATAGTTATGACATTTGTAAAATTCAATGTTACGTGGGGCCACATAGGCACTTCTTGATTGAACACTTCTTTTATAATCCCTGCAATCTGCAACCTTATGTCCAAAATTAGTACAATAAAAACAATGACCATAAAAGAAATTTGCATACCTGGGAGTGAATCATCTTCTTTGTGGTGTAGTCCTTATGAATTTCTGCCTTGACTAATCATGATCATGATTGGAGATTCTTTGTGGCTTGAACATGGATGGTCTTCTTGAAGATGTATCTTCAATAGTTTTCTTAGATTCTGGTTGATCATGATTCCTTCCTTTGAGTGCTTCTGCATAAATCTTTCTATTTTCTTCGTTCTTCTTTTCTAGAAACCTAGAGTGCTTCTCTTCATTCTCTATAACTGATGTGGATGTTTCTGCCTCTTCAACATTCTTGTTGAGATTGATGATTTTACTTCTCAATGTGACAACTTATTATTCAAGATTCTCAACCTCTTCTTCTTTCTTCATTATCTGAGACTTTGTGACTTATTATGTTCTTTTCACTTCTTCAAGTTGAATTTTTAATGTGATTATTTCTTCTTCAAGTAATTTCTCTTCTTAACCAAACTTTGTCTCAAGATGGTTTAGATCGTTAGTTCTTTCCTTAAGATGATATGCCTATATCTTCTCTCTCATTTCGGCTTCTTCCTTATATGTTGCTATGGTGGCTTCCAAATACTTATTTTTATATTCAATATTTTCTTCTATCTTTATGGCTACTTCTAAATGAGTTCTTAAGTTCTCAATGACCTATTGGGTTTCTTCAAAAATGTGAACACTTTCCTTTTGTTTCATCAATTCTTTCTTGAGTGCCTTGTTTTCTTCTCTTATTTCATCTAAAGCACTAATCAATTTTGCTTCATAATTGTCTTCGTTTTCAATTGTTTTTTCTGTCTCATTTCCTTCATAGCATTCTATTTCAAGATGACCATGTTTTTCACAATTAAAGAAAAACAACATACCTTTGGTGATTATGTACTCTTCATCTTCTGAATCTGTTTGACATGGTGAACATAATTCTTCTTGATCTGTATATTCATCTTCTTTGGAATTTTATGAATCTGTGATGGGTGAAGAATATATTTCATGTAACTTATCCCAAAGTTCTTTGGTTGATGAAAATTTATCAACATTTTCTCTTACCGAATTAGGTCATCATTCCCAGATGAAATCCATTGCTATTTTTTTATTCTTCTTTAATTCCTTCTTGACTGCAGTCTTGGCCCTTTTTGAACTATCATATCTTGTAACAACTGATAGAAAAATATAATTCCCCTGTGCCTGTAAAAATAATTCTATGCTTCTTCTCCATATCTCATACGTTAACCCATTCTGACCATTAAACAGTGGTACTCCATTTTCAGAATAATCCATGATCTTCGCCTAGTGGTTAGACTGATTTTTGAAGGAACCGGCTCTGATTCCAATTGTTGGATTACTAAGAGGGGGGGTGGATCAGTAATAGAGAAAATTAATCCTTTTTAACCACAAAATGAAAGTGTTATATCAATGTAGAATTATCATCCAATAGTTGTAGAGTAAATAAAAAATGAACAAATGAGCAATCATACACATACACAGTACACCAATGTTTTTACGTGGAAACCCAAAGCAGGAGAAAACCACATAATGTTTTTTCTTATATGTCTTTATGAATTACATTCATTGGAAGCACCAACTTCTTTTGTTTTCCAGCTGCAACTGTAAGGAGGCTCCAAACCCCTAGTTTCTCAAGCTACAGCCTGAGGGAAGATCCAACTCCCCAATTCTCTTGCTACAACCAGAAGGACGCTACAACCCCCATTATGTTCTCCGGCTACAACCAGAAGGTGGCTACAACCACCTATCCTTGCCCCGTCCAACCACCCTCTCATAGAATTAGAATGATGGAACCATTGTCACACTATCACTGTGAGATATACTATTGTAAACCTGTACCAATCAACCTGCACCAAATAACCTGTGACAACCTATGCCAAACAACCTGTAATCAACATGTACCATAAACAAGTGCATCAATCATGCACCAACCTGTAATTCAATTTGTACCATCAATGAGTGCATCAACCATGCACCAAATATATACCAATCATGCATAAAATGCACATGACTCGTCAAGTTGTACCAACATTATCAACTATACACCTCATGTATGTGTCAACTCATCAACTACTTGTCTCAACCATGTACCCAACATGTACCTCAACCAAAAACCCTCATCAATTTCATCATCTAAATCTGATTTGTAACTCTATAATAGACCTGGTTTATATGATCACATACATGCAAACCTTCCTTAACTTTAACAATAAGGGACTATCATTTTCATCAAACTTTACTTTAGTCTCACATGACTAATTTTGGATTAGTCAACAACCCTAACTTGAAATAATCATAACTATGTACCTGTAATGAAACAAGATATGAAAATAGTACACAATATTCTTCAGTGTGTTTTGTGCAATTCCTCTAGGTTTCACTACTTGGAACCTCTCAAAAAAGGAGTTATAGCAAAAATGACATACCTTGTTGAATTATGGCTTATTCTAGAGAGCGAACTTGTAGAGCGTTCCCTGCATGGAATATTTGTTGTATGGATCTGAAAATGGTAAAAACAATACTACAGACTGTACTCTAACCAATACATTTGGTATTACTGAATTTGGATCTTTTATGAAGAAGTTATGACGTTTTTACCCGAAACACCTATTTAAGACTAGTTTCAGAACTAGCCACAAGATCGAACTTGTAGAGAATGCCCCGCACAGAATAATTTATTTATAGATATGAAAATTGTACACAACATACTACATACTTTACTATAACCAATACATTTTTCCTTACATAATTGGGATCTGTTATGAATAATCTATGACGTTTTTACCCGAAGCACCTATTTTAGACTAGTTTCGGGACTAGCCAACAACCCTATTTTCCACGGAGTGTAACTCCAAAAATACAACGACCAACAAGATGAAAGTTTTCTCACATCTACTTGGATATGTTTCCTCAACCGCCTCCATATTTAGTAGTCTGAATCATTCTATAAAAAATGTTATTGCGAAAATGGTGAGATGACCTGTAAATAACATATCTTAGAAAGCATCATCAAAAGAATTTATCCTCCCTTGAATTCCGATCTTCTTTACTTCACCTTTCCTTTGAAATTATCCTTATATATCCTTTGGTTATGTAACATCCCAATTCTAATACTTATAAACTATAATGAATTATGTAAATATGACTTAGGCTGGTGAGATAGTAAAGTTGGAAAGGGGTCAGAGTGCCTAGGAAATGTAACAATTCCTATACATTAATAAAATACATCGCTGGTTGCAAGACCAACAAGGAAAAAAGAGATAGGGGGATATGATTCCACGAGAGAGGGGGATTGAGGGCCTAAGCCTTGTTATTATTATTTTATTTTCCCATAATTGATTTTTTGGAGAAAAAGGGGTTACATGAGTTTATTGGGAGGGAGGCCATGTGGATCTTGTCTTCATGTAATTATTTAAACATCCCTTGGGGGATGTTTCAGGGTCGTTCTTCCTTGGTTCATCCTTCTCTCACTGGTTCACTCATTCTTCTTCCTCTTCACTCACTTCTTCTAGTTCGTGTGCTCTTAGGCTGAGCATGGAAACGAATGGAAGGAAGAGGAGAGCCATCGTTGAACGGTTGTAATGATTTATTGATCATTCCCAGAGGGAATGAATGCTTGTATGCATAAACTTGATGGAAGTTTGAATGGAAATTTCCACAGTTGAAAGTCCTTGGAATTTCTAGTAGGGATATTTCCTTACCAGTAGCACTGGAGCACTGGAGATAAATGGAACAACCTCAGGGACTACATGGCAGAGAAAGGTGTTCATTTCTTGGGGTTGTGCAGGCTGAGGGGGAAAGAGAGCTAGAAATTAGAATTTCTACGAGGTTGGGAAACCTAAGAGCTACTTAGCCAACTACTGTGTATTTAGACTTGGCCTAGGACCTGTCCTTATGGATTCATAGCCCTAGCTCAGGGGTGACCTGCTGTTGAGAGTAAATGAACAACAATGTCTATGGTTGGGAGGAATTTTCTTGGTCTGCAGCCAATTGGTGAACGTTTACTTGCAAAGATAAGTGATATCTATGTTTTTTGTTTAATGTATTTTGCTGTGTATTTAATTATCTCTAAGATATGTATTCTAATGTGCTTGTTTGTTGGTTATTTGTTGTGCATGGAATGTTGTTTATCTCTTTTATGTTGTGACATGGATCTTGTCTTATGCATGTGGTGTGCATGATTCTAACATTGTTGAGAAGTCCTTTGTCTTCAAATTAGAGATCAAAGAACTGAGTCTTAGGACTGTAGCGTGCCTAGCTTGCATGTGGTTCAGTGTGCTGCATCCTGTTTAAGTGGTGTACCCTAGCCTCTAGGTGGTCGGGTATGTTACAGATTAGTATCAGAGCTTCTGGTTGAAACACCAGGCCGGTATGGGCTGGGTCTATTGGTCAGAGTCTTGTGGTTGAGATCAAATTATGACCATGAAGTTGAAAATCTCAGAAGGGATGTTGTTGTAGAATCTATGTAGGAGTTAGATTGTTAGAGATCAATTGTAAGGGGTTCGAAGGATCGTGACCATCCCCCATTGAATTTGGGAGCGATCAACATTGTAGGATCAGGAGAGATCTGGGATCGTTGGATTGGAGAACAAGTGAAAAAGGGTCATCTGATGTAAAGGAAGCAAGGGTTAAGGTCATAACCATTGGATCCCATGGGAGAGAGAGATCAATGGACAAGAGGTATTGACAGGACCCAAGTTGCACGGTAGATAATTTCCCAAGGCGGTCCCACAATCCAAACCACAGTTTCACCAAGGGGTTACATGTCAGCATCAGGAGAATTGCGAGATGAAAAGTGGGTTACTCCAAACCTCTTATGCGTGCCCCCAAAAATTGAAAGGCATGCAGTGATGTGACATGTTAGTACTTGAGCGACGAACCTCCAAAGAGCAGACATAGCCAAGGACCGTCAATCTATAGGAGGACACACATCAACCGATCGTGTGCTCCGGGTGAAAGCACTCTGGGAAAAGGCAAGCAAGGAGAAGTTTTGAATTCATATTTCCAGACCCCAGAGATTCGAAGTGAATTGCAGCCCTCTGATCCAGGAGGACATGCGAAATAAATCTGTGCACTTTGAGGAAAATCGAAGGTTGAGAGTTGAGTTATCTGAAGTATGAAGACTCAAAGAAATCATAGTCATCGATCTATGGGAAACATGCGTCAGTAGATCGTGATATTCAAATAAAAACGTTTCGAAAAAAATTTGAAGTTTGATTTTTCCAAAATCCAAAGGCCCAAAGGAATTGCAGTCGTTGATCCTTGTAACAGTAACTTTTAAAGGCCTAAAGGAATTGCAGTCATTGATCCTTCCAACGGTAACTTCTGAAGTCTCGAAGTTTGGGGTAATATGGGTTGTCTGATAAGGGAAACACATGGTGGTAGTTTGGCCGGTTTGGGAAATCAGAGTTCAGGAGAATTGGAAGTGTGCTAGTGTGGAAACTCCCAAAGTCCCGAAGCCCGAAGAGTTGAAGTGGTGGGGCATGATGATGTCACCAGGAGGTGATGTGGACCCTGTAATTTCCAAAGTGACATGGCTTGCAGACGTCACCATGGATGATGTGGACACATGGGATGTGAACCACATGTTAGTAAGTTTTGAGCATGTAGATGATTGAAATGTCATATAGGACATGACACATGTCACCCTCCTGATTGGAACACGTGTGTTCTTACAATATTTCGATACGTGGTGATAGATCGTGGACTCTAGAGAAATTAATCTGAGATTTTTCAGTTGACAAGTGAAACTCCTGAAGCCCAGAGAGCTGGACACCCAAAGTAAACGTCGAATGTCAGATTGTCCAAAGTAGACCTGAACCATCAAATCAAAAGAACAGGTAGCATGAAGCTGTGGATTTCAGGTAAGGACCCAAAGTAAACGTTGATCATTGGATCGTCCGAAGTAATTCCCCACCATCTGATTCAAAAGGACACGTGGCAGAATCCCATGTATCTCGAGGAAAGTAAAGTTTGATATTTGAGAATTATGAAGTCTGGAATTCCAAAACAACCACAATCATCGATTTGGGAGAGGTAAATTTGAATTGTTGGTTACCAAGAGGTAGATCTCAGTCATTTGTTTAGAATCATCGTCAAGATCACAAGTTCAATGGACACCTTGCATTGTGGGGATAGGAGGTGCTCAAGATTTATGAAGTCGAGGGCGGGCCGCATTTGAGACCATGGTTTTGGAAAAAGGAAACGTGGTGGCTCGAGGTGAATTGCGGGGAAAAAATTAGTTTGGTTCCAAACCACCTTTGAGCATGGCCCCAATTGTGCATCTGCGTGAGGTCACCGCCTAAGGTCATATATAAGGAGGGTCGAAGAGAAAAAGGAGCTAGTGCCAACTCTGATATTTTTTGCAAGGGCAAAGGAGAAGGTCACGGGGGCCATCAGACCTACGCTAGAAAGCTAGAAGGGCCTGTGTTTAGATACAGAACGAAACCATCAAGGTTTCAGAGAGCCAATTTGGCTTGGGATTGAAGACACTTGACCAGGAGGTCACGCAGCCTTAGGAGAAGGGGGGCTGCATTAATAAACAAAGGGAAAAGAAGAGGCAACACTCAAATCAATAAGACTGTGGTTTTTTTCATCTGGTCATATGTAAGTGGTTTGAAGGAAGCGCCTCATAAAGATTTAATTCGACAGAGAGTTAACACTAGAATAATACAGGGAATTGATAAAGGATCAAAATATGATATGTTTGTGAACTGAGAACACAACAGAAGCATGAGTACGATATAATGAGTCAATCTGTGTCTATGATCAACTCATGAAGACAAAAGAACTGACACATAGTCATGATTAAAAGAGAGTTAATTCATGAGCATTATGAATAAAGGATAAAAAAGGATAAATGATATTAATTAAAGAATAATATTATCATTTAAATGAAAAGGTACAAGTAAATTTAATAGACAATTTTTGTATGATATGTATAGCTATAACAAGATGGCTACTTTCAAGTTTATCAGGATTAGAGGTATAACTAGATCAATTCAAGAATAGGATCAGATGTTAGGGTCATGGAGGCATGACTTTGCTTACAAAAGTTGGATGAGGTACTACAAAAGAAAGAATCCTCACATGGGACATGAAGCTAGCAGGTGAATAATGTCATTAATGGGCATAAAAAGGAAAAGTAAGGCTCCATAGCCTTGAAGGTAGAGATGTGTAGACAGTTGCAAGCTTGATGTGGAAGGAAACAAATAACTTAAGAGATGGTGTGTGAATAATCTCTATGTGTCAAGCATAGGAGTTTGAGGGAAGGATTTGTTAGATATGACTTATCTACTGTCTAAAATCTTAAATCAGAGTTCACAGTGGAAGCAAGATGCCAATGCATAGGAATTGGAATGCTCTCTCACTTCAAAAGTGGCATTGAATGAAAATGGATTTCCATTTGAGAATGGTACTAGGTGGGAAAGAATGGCCAGGTGGAATGTGGCTAGAAAAGTGTTCAGACCCAGGGAACCATAGTGCAGATGAGAAGAATGGGAGAATGCAAGGCATCAAGGATCTAAAGCAATTCAAGAAAAAACAACTACAACATAAATAGATAAATAAATAAGTAAATTGAAACATAAATTCACTAGAGTGCATGAAGCATACAAAGAAGTTAAATTGCATATGCATCAGTAGGCATGCTGACAGTAAATGCTTGGTGCATATAGATGTGTAATTTTGCATATGTACATGCTTAGATATGCATATAACATGGTGGTGAACTTAGAATAGTCTGTTATTATGAAATAATGTTTTAGTATGACTAAGGATGAATTATGTATTCAGGAAAAATGGTACAACGGGGTTAAATATGTGGATGTTGTTGTTGCTTATAATTTCCATCGAGGTGAAGACCCATGAGGATGGCAGGAATGGTGATCAAAATGATGAAGGGGGGAGTCTGTGAGATTCTACAAATATCAGTTGGTCAGACAAAAACAAGTAGGTTGGTAACAACCAGGCAAGTATGCATTTAGTTTATGTTGATGCATACATGTTGAACGGGATCGAGGTAAGGATTCCCTCAGTTAATTTTCAGTATTTAAATTGATATGTATTTAAATTAATATGTAAGTGGTGTTGATGCTAGAATGCACTTAGATAAAATGTCAATTGCATATTATGTTGTGATTGGTTATGGGATAATAACCAGGTTAATTCAAGAGGCATACTCCTTATATGACAATAAATACCCATAGAGATAGTCATGTGTGAGACCAGAATATGGTTGGATATGGAAGGGCTATAGCACTATGTGATTGTTCGATGGTATCTACTATATATCTGATGTTTGGATTGCAACCTCTTTACCAACACTGAAGATCACTTAAGGATTATATTCTTGGTGTTGTGTTTGGGTGGAAAAGGAATGTAACCAAATAGTTAGGCAAGCAGTAGGAAGTGTGTGGATGATGTGTTGAATCATTGGCCAGACCTTCCAACTCATCATGGTGGAATACATGACATAGTTATGTGGTATTATGTATTCCATGCATGGATGCATTGTGCAGATGTGACCATGGGTATTGGCACATTGATTGTTATATTATTAACTGTTGCATTATGAAAAGTTTGTGTGACTGATAATACATGTGTATTTAATGATGAGTTCATTCCAATTGATAGTTGGATTAATAGAAGTAATTGAATTATAGTTGTAAACAATTCTGAGAGCACTTTGTGATTTTGTTTTGAATCATTTCCATGAATATATATATATTGTACATGAGATATTGACAATTTGTTTGACTGAGGAATGTTGAAATTACAAGAGGAAAGGGGTTTGGGATATGGTAGTGTTGTAATCCCATAAAGAATACTAATGCCTATTGATGCAAGAGTCAATTTGTTATGAGCAGAAGCTCATGTCTAGAAGTTTTATTTTTCCTATATAAAACAGTTTTGGGAATTATGATTTGATAATTACTGACAAATTGTTTTGGCCAAATGTAAATTGAAGAAATTGTAGGTAGAATGTTCTTGGATATGGCAGGGATGTAAGCCCATAAGGAAGACTGATATCTACAACTGCAAAGCCAACCATTATGAGAAGAAATATCATGCTTGGAAAACTTTATTTTCCTGTATAAAAAACATTTGACATTTATGTTTGAAATGTGATGCAGACCCCGACCCTCAGGCCAAGATCCATGCAGGATCGTACTAAATTCTCCTTAAGCTAAAGCAGATTCTTTGGCTCCCTACCGAAACCTTTAACAATTTCGATCCACAGGTCCTTGCACAAGCGCCTTTTGCAACTCATGTGTTCACGGGTTGAAGACCCTCGACTTCTCCTCTCCTAACGTCGATACCTGATATGAGATGGGTATGACTCTTTCTTATAAGAACCTTTGTGCATAACCACCAGCTAGAGATAAATGCTAGTCTCTCTCGCAACTCGCAGGTTCACGAGTTGAACAGTTGAATCTGTGGGCCCCCCTTTTTACGAGATTCCGAGACGCGAAAGCCAACGAAGGTTTGACTCCTTCAGTGACCCTCAGAACTTGCAACTTTGTGACTTCTGATGTTGAACCCTTGTGCTTCTTTCTTACGAGATACCTAAGCACGAGAATTCAATCAGGTTGTTGACTCCCTTTTCGAACAACACGTGTCCACCACCTATCACTACTTCTCCCTCTCTCCGGGCATCTTCTTCTCATGCCACCTGTCAACCACGTGGGTCCCACCAAGTAGATGTGCCACGTGTTGCGCAAGCCCTCGCAACTCACAAGCTCGTGACTTTTTTAATCGAAACAAACTTCCTTCAACCTTCGAGATCCCAATACGCGATATAGCGAAGAGGTTGCTCCTACTTCTCACTATTCGGGAATCCGTGCAACCAAAGGATTTGGTCTGCCCTCCTTATTCATGAAATGCGATATTCCACGTAGATTCAGATATGACAGTTCTCCTGTGGCTTTGATCCATGATCTAGATCTCTCCCTCCACTTCTCACAAGCTCAGAACTCTCAATCCCAAACGCTGCCTCCTCTACTTTTTGACAAGAAAAATGCCAAAATTTTGAAACTCCACGGAGATTTTTGTCGTGACTCTCAATCCCAAACGCTGCCTCCTCTGCTTTTTGACAAGAAAAATGCCAAAATTTTGAAACTCCACTCTTCGCAGTTAGGATCCCCGAGATATCGAGATGATCTGACGGTTTGTGCAAAGCACGATCAATGGTCCACATTGATTCTAGATCCTAGAGTGATGAGTTCGCCTGCCTCTAACCACCCTACGACTTCTTTGGATCCTACAGTCCTCGCGGCTTCAAAAGTTCTCGACGGAGAATTTCGACCATTCGATTTCTTCCTTGAGAATCTCTGTGAAACAAAAAATGTCCTTCCCTTGAAGTGTTTTGATCTTCGTCTTCCTTTGATGTGTTCAAAGGTGTTATCCCTTCTGAGCTTTAACTTGTAAACTCGAGTCTCTAAAGGGACTCCTGCACGCACTCCTTGCAACAATCGTTCAAATACTCCTGGGTATTTGATCTTTTGACTCCATGCACTCCTTGCAACAACAATCTTTCAACCTTCAACCTTAGTTGATAAGTTCTAATGCCTCGACTAGCCTGTGCACACCTTGCATGGCTTCGGTGATTCACCTGCACTTCTTCTAGAATGAGAACAATGGTATCCCTCCTGATCTTTCTGAGATACAACTCAGAACTTCGTCAGCGCGCACCTTGTGGACAGTTCATTGCACTCCTTGTAGGAACTTCTCTCACTCAGGAAGAGAAACAATTGAGATTCATTCTCTCTCTCTCTCAAACTTCAAACATTCAACATAAAGTCATACATTCAACACAATATTAAAGAAAATACATAACAAAGAGATTAAAACAACTGTAAGAATATCATTCACCATGTATAAACAGAAAACATCATAACACCATGAAATTTGATTCAAAGCTTCATATATTAATTCAAAGCTCCTGTACATGGACTTCTCCTTTTTACTCTCTACTACAACTCTCCTCTTCTTTTCTATGCTAATGGTACAATACTACAATGATACAATGGTGAGGGTGTCTATATCTGTTTTCCCTCCTACTCTCTAAACTGTCTAATCTATTAATTCAAACCTACCTACTTTCATTTACTGAGCTTAAATGCCTTTTACATTGACAGATGAGAGCAAATCGCTCACGATCTGTTTTCAATAGCCAGACATAAATGTGAATACACTTCTAGATATTACATTTATATCCGCTCCCTTAAACTTTCAAAACATTTCAAAATGTGAAAAATGCGTGTTGCGCTTTCCAGCGGTCTTTCGCCTCCATGCTCACTTCACTGTTTACGATGCTCCTGCATCATACTCCCTCGCTTGAAAATTTTCATGAACTCTTGTTCATGAGCTCTTGCATGGTTTGTCCATGCTTATGAATTTCTGCTTCATCTTCCCAGCTGGCATCTTCAACTAGATGTCCTTTCCACTTGACCAAGTATTCAAAATACTCTTTCCTTCTGGTCTTTTTGCTAATCCTCTTGTCAATTATGCTTTCCATCTGTGGCTTTTCAGCTACAGGCATCTATTTAGTCCATTGAACCTCTGTATGTTCCTCCTTTGTTCCTGCTTGTTCAGCTCTGTAAGGGTACAATTCTGCAACATTGAATATCGGTGAAATTTCGATCCCATCGGGTAATTCAATCTCATATGAGTTTGCCTCAAATTTCTTCAAGACCTTGCATGGTCTGATATTTTTCATCTTCAGTTTGTTATATGTCCCCCTTGGGAACCTTTCCTTCCTCAGATGTGCAAGAATCAGATCACCAACTTCAAACTGAAGTTCTCACTTGTGTTGATCTTCTCTGTGCTTATATTCTTGATTGGAACTCTGCAATCACTCCTTGACTCGGCTGTGAAGCTTCTTCATTGCTCCTGCAAAATTCTCTGCACTAGCACTTATGAATTCACTTCATTCTGAATCCTTCAATTTAGAAACTCCCCTTGGCTGCATTCCATATATAATTTGAAATGCACTCCGCCCTGTGCTTCTGTTGAGTGAATCATTGTAAGAAAATTCCGCCTGTGGCAAAATGTGATCCCATTGACTGTGGTGTTCAGTCACTAGGCTTCTCAACAAGTCCCCCAAGCTTTTGTTCACGACTTTTGTCTGCCCATCCGTTTGAGGATGATACGCTAAGCTAAATGAAAAACTTGTCCCTAGATTCTTCCATAAAGTCCTCCAGAAATGTCCCACGAACTTAGTATCCCGATCAGAAACTATACTCCTTGGCAAGTCATGAAGTCTGACGACTTCCTTGAAAAACAGGTTCGCAATATGAGTTGCGTCACTGGTTTTCTAGCATGGTATGAAATGTTCCATCTTGGAAAATATGTCGACTACCACAAAGATCGAATCATATCCTCTTTGTGTTCTTGGCAGTCCCAATATAAAATCCATGCTCATTGAATCCCACGGCCTTTTTGGTATGGGTAATGGCTGGTATAACCCTGTGTTCTACCTTTTCCCTTTTGTGTGCTGACAAATTCTGCATCTATCCACAAATTTCTTGACATCTATTCTCATCCCTGGCCAAAAATATGAGCCATTCAATTTTGAGAACGTCTTATCATGACCGAAGTGTCCGACCAATCCTCCACTATGTTTTTCCTTCAATAGGTTCTCCCTCATGGAGCATTTTGGAATACATAGTTGATTGCCCCTGAATAATAATCCATCCTGGATCATATATTCGGTCCATTGGGTTTTGTCCCTGAGAACTGGATTCTCATATGCCTCATACGCTTCCTTAAAATCTGGGTCATCCCTATACATTTCTTTGAGGTTATCAAAACCCAAAGTTTTGACTTTGAATTCCTACATAAGAAAACATTTCCTACTCAAAGCATCAACAACTTTATTAGCAGTTCCAGAAATATGCTTAGTTACAAAAGTAAAATTCTGCATGAATTCAACCCATTTAACATGTTTTTGGTTCAACTTCTCCTGTTGAGTCACAAATTGTAAAGCATGATTATCACTATACAAAACAAACTCTTTAGGAACCAAATAATGTCTCCATTTCTTCAGTGCTTGTATGATGGCATAGAATTCATTATCATATGTGGAGTACTTAACCTTCGCTTCATTCAGTTTTTCACTGAAGTATGTGATCGGCCTGTCATCTTGGCTCAAGACTGCTCCTATTGCAAATCCACTCACGTCACACTTGACCTGAAATGTTTTGCTGAGATCTAGAAAAACCAAAATTGGTTTCTCAGTGATCTTCTTCTTCAGTAGGTTGAAACTCTTCTCTGCTTCCTCTGTCCAGCAAAAATATTCATGTCTTTTCTTCACCGTATCCATCATCGGTGCGCTAATTCCACTGAAATTTTGGATGAATTTCCTGTAGAAACTTGCCAAACCATGGAAGCTTCAAACTTCAAACACAATTTTCGGTGATGGCCAATTCTTGATTGCATTCACCTTCTCCGGATCCATCTTCAGATCATTTGTAGAGATAACAAAACCCAAATAAATGAGTTATGTCCTCATAAATGATGATTTCTTCATATTTATCAACAATTTATCTTGTTGTAACTTCCTCATCACTGCAGCTAAATGCTTTAAGTGCTTTTCTTCCATCTTGCTGAAAATTAATATATCGTCAAGATATACAATGACGAATTTCCCTATGAAATCCTTCAGGACTTCATTCATCAACCTCATGAAAGTAATGGGTGCATTTGTTAAGCCAAATGGCATGAAAATCCATTCGTATAGCCCCTCATTTATCTTGGATGTTGTCTTCCATTCATCACCTTCTCTCATGCGAATTTGATGATATCCGCTTTTCAAATCAATCTTTGAAAAAAATCTTGCTCCACTCAAGCAATCCATCAAATCGTCCATCCTTGGCAATGGAAATTTGTATCTGATGGTGCTCTTATTGATCACCCTTGAGTCTGTACACATTCTCTAGCCTCTATCTTTCTTTGGGCTGAGCACTGTTGGAACAACGCATGGACTCAAGCTCTCTCGAATCAATCCTTTGTCCATTAAGTCCTGGACTTGCCTCTTGACTTCTTCATTCTCCTGTGGCATCAACCTGTACGTGGATTTGTTTGGTAAAATGGTTCCAAGTATAAGATCAATGTCATCGCTTATACTCCTGATAGGTGGCAACGAACGAGGTAGTTCCTCCACTACTATATCAGCAAACTCTTCCAACAACTTCTGGATTTCCTCTAGTAAATCATCCACTCTTGTACTGGTTAAGAAAATTCTAGGCTTCCTAACCAAAATAAATTGTGTGTCTTCCTTCTTCTTAACCTCCTTAAGAAGTTCCTTCCCACTCATGAGAAGTACAGTGTTGCTCACCTCTGGTCTCGCCTCTTTGTCCTTGATCGACAACAACATGTGTGTTATCCCATTTTTCTCTAGGATGTATGTGTTATTTCTCCCATCATGAACCACATTCCTATCATATTGCCATGGTCTACCTAGCACTAGATGAAAAACATCCATGGGAATGACATCACATAATATTTCATCCTTATATCCTCCTATTTTAAATTCAACTAAACATTGTTTAGTGACATTTACCTGATGTCCTTTTTGTATCCATGAAACTCTGTATGGGCTTGGATGTACAATAGTCTCCAGCTCCAAATTTTCTACCATCTCTGTAGAAACAAGGTTGTATGTGCTACCGCTGTCCACGATGACTTTGCATACCCTATCTTTTGTTTTGCAAGCAGTCTGAAATAGGTTGTTCCTTTGGGCTAGGTTCTCTGCCTCCTTTTCTGGAATTAAGAGAACTTTCCTCATCATCAAGGATCTTGTTAAGCCCTAATATTGTCTCATTACCCCTTATTTGGGGCATATTATATTAGTAATGTTATTTTATTTATGTCGGCTTTAGGCCATTAGTTGTAATTATACCTCCTAGTATCCTATATATACCAAGGAGACATTTTCATTTTGAATCATCTTGTACTTGAACATTTAAGTGGGTTAAAAGGAGGTTGCCCCCTCGAAGAGGCTTATTATCTAAAATTATCTCTTTTTCAAGGCATTGAGTACTTTTTCTGAGGTTTTTCTATGCTATATTGATATTTGGTTCTTAACATATGGTATCAGAGCTCAAGGTCTTGGGGTTTCGTTGCTACATCTGAGACACCTTGGAATTTTTGCTATAATTATTTTTCTACAATGTTTCAGAAGGAACAGCTTGGAGAATATTTAGTAGACGGATCAAGGTATGCTAGGTTCAAAATTCAGCTACTGAGGCCTTATAATTTTGGAGATACATCCTGTACAAGATAGGGTTTTGGAATCATCCTGAACTGAGTCATTGCAGAATTTTCGCTATAAAAAATTTTATGTAGTGTTTCAGACACTGTACTTTGGAGGCCATTTACAGAAATTAGTAATGTATCTGTGGTAAAAATTTCAGCTTCTAGTTCATCTTACATTTGTAGATACACCTTGTGTAAGATAGGGTATATGACTAGTCCTATTGACTAGTCTCAAGAAGGTGTTCTAGGTAAAATAATCATAACATTTTCCTAGAGTATCCAAATTGAGTGGAACTAGTTGCATTGGATCATGGATAGTCTGTAGTACTTTGGGTGCAAGTTTCATAATTTTATATCAATTATTTTGTGTGGGGCACGCTATACAAGTGAGATCTCCTAGAAAGGACAAAAATCGACAAGTTGTGGGGAAGTTACTGTAAATTCCACTTGGCACATCCAATTTTGATCAGACATATGGCATTGTAGAGAAGAAATATCATAGAACTACATAAAAGAAAGTTTCATATCCAGAAGGGCTGAAATGTGGTAGATACAACAGAATAAATATTGTCTAGCAGAACCATCTCAAAATCAAGGTTCAAAAGTGATACTTGGCCAACATGCCACCCAAAAAGGGAACTTCTACACCAACTAAGCCTCCAGAAAATCCTACTTGGACTCTTGATGAAGGTGAAGAAATGCGTAGGGACATAAATGATTTACAAAAGAAGATAGTTACAAAAGATGAACTACAAGAGATGATGGAGGGTTTAAAAGGGGAGATCATGGAAGTATTGAAAAATTTCGTAATAGAGAAGACACTTGAAAGTGAAAATGCATCCCATGAAATTCATAATGAGGACACAAGGAAGGTGAATCAAGAATGGAGAAACTCCAACTTTTGTTTGAAGACCAACCATGTTCCTAAGATTGATATGAGGAAGTTTGATGGCAAGGACCCAATCACACGGATACTTCAGATGGAGAAATTCTTTGATCTCCATAATGTGCCACATACACAAAAGGTACGAATTGCTTCTTTATATTTAAAACCTAATAAATTTGTATGGTATCGATGGATTTTTTCTTGCAAATCACTTGTCACTTGGGCAATTTTCATGGAAGAAATGATAGCACACTATGAGGATACAAGGAGCAATACCTTCTTTAGC
>JASDQU010309019.1:55456-68398 GCA_032191745.1 Picea mariana | reverse complement strand
ATATATATATATATATATATATATATATATATATATATATATATATATATATATATATATATATATATATATATATAGGAAATACTATGTCATTAACTAAGAACAAAGAAGAGAGGCAGAAATAAAGCAAAGAGAACTTGAGTTCATCGAATAGAGAAAGAAGGATAGAGATGAAAAATCTCGTCAGAAAGAAGCCAAAGACAAGGAAAAGCAAGAAGAGAGTTGGGAAAAGGAGTTGAAAAAGATATTAGATGAAGAAACAAGGCGACACAAAAAGGAGGAGTTAGATCAGTTGCACCACTGAAGAAGTAATCACTGAAAGTTAACGTTGGACAATGAATCGGTCAGCACCACTAAAGAAGTAATCATTGACATAAAGAAGGCTAGAGCAAGCTAGCTTTACTCTGTCGGTTTGTCTATATCCCATCCTTCTTATGATAAAGAAGTGGTGGAGGAAAGGGAGTTAGAACAGGCCAAGTCCGAAACAGATTACCTCAGACACCAAGTAAAATACCATAAGGGAGACAGAGGAGCAACGAAATTCAAAGAAGACTTGTTGGAGTTGCATGACAGTTGTGATAAAATACATGAAACTATGATATAAATGCTCATGGCTCTTCATGAAGAATACCTTCTACTAAAAATAATTGGAAAACAAGTGCACATATGGACTGAGAAAGGAATTGGTACTCTGGAAAAGTTGGAACTTGTGCAAGTAATACAAGAGGAAAAGTAGCCCATAGGGGTGTAGACCTATTGGCATGTTCAGTATAAATGGAAGGAAATATGTAAAGGAGGTCTCAAGATCGATTCTCACCCCTATTTACTTGTGATCCATGCTTGCGGGATGTGTGGCACACCTAGGTTCACACGAGTATGAGAACCGCAAGTTGTCGATTCCCCCAGTAAATATATATAAATTAATTAATTAAAAAAAAAATACAAGAGGAAAAGGGATCAGAATACCACAACATAGACATGTTTCCATATGAACGGATGGCTCAAATGCACTCAGTGGCCAATCACTGGGCCAAAATCATCGATGAACCCATGGACATAATAGATGAGGAGTGGTACCACTATAATCGGAGTTTGAACAATATTAATGAAGAAATGAAAGAACTTAAAGTGACTGCTTTTGGGTCCCCTCCTAATTTTCGGTCAATCAATGATATGGAAGTTGAGTTGCTACTACCATCTGATGAAAAAAAGTAACTGATTCACCAGATCAATGCGATGGAGAGAGGGAACATGAAAAAGTATTTGATTGGGAAGGTTAATATTGTGTACCGACTGGAACATGTAGTCGAGCACATGAAGAAGCACACTCTTCGATATTGCGATAGCAATCATGAAATATCTATGCCATTGGATCAACACAAGTTATTGTTCGTTGAGACTTGCACTCGACTCTTCAAAGAGTGGTCTGATTATGTAGAAGAGCATGCAAGCCTAGAAATTCCTAGATCACCCTTTTCATCTTGACTCAAGTCTATGATTGTCTAGTTTTAGTTTCCCGTGTGGTAGTTTTTTGTTAATTTGATTTTTTTATAAATAAAAGGATTCTAAAGATAGGATATACCTTTTTTGCATTTCAAGGATTTTTCAGTTGTTATTTTTTTTTAGATTTATTTCGACAATTAATGAAAATATCTGTTAGATACTGAAGCATTTTCTTGGAATATAATTGGTGATATATGTGGACATTGTGGATTGTTCTTCTCTGGACCATCGTTTGTGGATGTCTAGTAAGCTTTTTATCAGTTAAGATATCTTGTGAAAATTGTTGTTTTACATCCAATTCTTGTTTTACGTAAATCTGCATGTGAGTTGTTTTCTTTGTTATATGTTACATGTGTTTATAGAAATATAGAATTATTTTTGTATCTTTGACATGTTCTAATTGAGATATCTCATATGCACGTATAGTTAATGCTATGTAATTGTTTATAGGAATTATTTTTTATGGAATCAAGCATATAGAAATTGATTGTTTACTCGTTAACATTGTTCTTTAAAAGTAATCTTTGAAATTAATGGTGGTATCTCTTCTTACTCATTTAATGGTTTAATGGATAAATTCCTTTTAAGACTTTGGTGTGTCAAGTTACACTTAAAAATTAAATATAAAAATAAATCATCCCCAAAATAAATCCGATAACAGAAAGGAATTAATAATATCTTAAAGCCCATCGAAACTAGTCCGACCATCAATCCGAAGAATCACGCTACCCTAAACGAAGAAGAGTCTAATTGGGCCTCATCTTTGGGTGTGATTCCTACTGTTGAGTTTAAATTTATTTAAACCCCTCAACAGTTTGATATACCATTGATCACCACTTATGAAGTCATATGTTAGTTGATGTTTTCGTACCAGTAAATACAAAAACATCAGATATCATCATGACAACTTAGGTAAATCACGACAAGATTTAAACAAAGATTGAGAAGGATCAACTTATTAGGGTACCATATCAATACCTAAGTAATAGAATTAGTAGTATGCAAGAATCAACATACCAATATCCCGAGGTATGTAACCAAAGTCAATGGTGTTCTTACATATAGAAGCATCCCAAGATATATGTACCTCAAAGTCAACAACAAAGAAGATCAAATCCCAAACCTTATCATCAGAGAATTCCAAAAAGAATCCTCCTTGAATGGATTGATCATTTTTCAGTGTGATAATATTTTTCAAGGCTTTGAATTTCATATCACCTCATGTCCTCAAAATTATCAAATAGATAAAATTTACAAGAATATGGTTCATTCTTTTGGAAGATATTTTTCCTTGCCCATGCTTTGAAGAAAAAACATTTTTTATGGAGGGAAGACTTATAATATACCTATGGTATATTACAAGTAGGGTTATACTACAATAATTATTATTCAATAAATATAAATAACAATCATGTCATAGTGATCATAGGATAATAATTATGTAATCATTAATGTGTAATAATGACAAGTCATGTCATTTTCAAAGGACATGACTTATCACCCACCACATGTATTTATACACATACAATGTAATCATTTAATGATCGATATCATTTATATTTTTATAATAAATAATTATTATTTGATTTTAATATCCCCATTCTCGGATTCATATGTTGTGTAGTCAAAGGAAACCTTGTGAGTTTATGTCATCCTAGCCAGAGGAGTAAAGTGAGATTAACAATGAAATCGGGAAATTTGGAGGAGTTATGTGGAGCCCAGGCTAGTTCATTCACCATATTTTATCATTAGGATCATTTCCGCACAGTTTTCTCTTGGTTCCATGGTGTTATGACGATTTTGTAATTTTGGTTATTATTAGGCATAATTTAACTAAATACACTAATTTTGTTATTGAGACCATATTATTTGAAGGGATACATGAGTGTAATAGCTCGTTGGAATTGAGATGGAAATATATAGAGGTTGGAATGATGAGCAAAGGATTTTGGAAATCCAAGAATACACACTAATACTCCTTCTTAGTCTACTTGGAGATATTACAATGGTATCAGAGTTGGTGATATTGCCATCATGTGATTGCATAAGACATGAATGGTTTACAAATAAGGGATAAATCATAAATGCATTACATGGACAAGGGTTTAATAAGTGTTTGAAGAAAAACCTAAATCATAAACTACTAAATTACTACAGTGTTGTAACATCCATGATACAACTGCTTAAGATGGTAAATCTGGAACGTTTGGCTAAAATTTTGAGGGATATAAAAGCAAATAAATACATGCATGACTATCGAGAGTATATAACATTGGATGAGAATATATATGGAAATTTACCCTTTAAAGGCTATAACACCCTCAAGCACAAAATATGGCCCAAGGATTTGGATGAGGACTACTTTAAAATCACAAGGAAGGAAGTGAATAAGGATGAGCATGAAGGACATGTGGAGGAGCATGCATATATCCATGAGGAAGTTTATGTTCATAAAGGAGGACCAAATAGAAACCTATGATACATAATTAGAGCTAATTGAGGAGGTCGATGAGACTAGTGTGTTGGATGGGTATACCTCTAATGAATCAACAAAAGATGAGGATGCAACATCTTGTGATGACTATATGTTTTAATCAGTTGATGTTGAGGATCCAATATCTTTCACAGTGTATGATGCTTATGATGAGGGTAGCTCAAGCATGATAGCACCTACACATGATGAGGATTTAACACCATATATCCTTTATGATGTTGATGATGATGAGGATGTGACTGTACCTCGACATGATGGTGAAATTGAACAAAGACCCTTAGCATTGAAATACTTGGAGGAGCAAATTCTACAAGTATTAACAAGGGCATATGGTGCTCATAATTTTATTGAAGACCTTATGTGGAAACCACAATTGGAGGACAGGTAAAGGGGATTTACATATGGAATCACTAGTACCCAATTACGCATCATCAAAGAATAAATAAAGAGGATGAAATCTGATTACTTTTAGTTGTTCATGGATAGGGATCTTTCTCTTAAGTTCATTGAAGACAAGGAAAGGGAGGTTGAGGAGATTTGTCACCAGCTGACTTTGGTGCACTCTTCATTGACAACAGTAGAGACTCCATCATCTTTGAAATCCATGACACATGAGGGTGTGAGTGGAACTCATGATTCGAGGGAGGAGCCTCTTGTGACAATCCCACACGAGGAGCATTCAGCGTTTCATGTGCTTGAGGAGAGGTTTGACAGAGAAGGTTTTGACCATACACATGTTTTGCATTGTGAGTCACTTCTATTGGAGAGCTCCCTAAAGGATCAAGGCTTAGCTACAAAGGATATAGTTGAACACATTTCTTGTGGACCAGGCTGTAAGGAATTATATGCATCCATGGATTCAATGGACAAGTTATCAGACATGGGCATGCTCTGGGGTACACGTTCAAGTAATATTATTAAAGTGATGGTTACAGGGGTACCTACATGATACAGGATGGTATAGTATGATTCAGTGATAGCCACCAATATTCAAGGGTATTCATTAACATGCGACAGTGTACAGTGGAGTTGTGAGGTGTTTCCGCTAGGAACACCTCCTAACAGAGTCCTCAAGCATACCATGGAGTTGAGGTTGACCAGGATCGGTGAGTGGATGGGTGAGCCTCAAGGAGCATCATATCCCTTGATGACAAATTTTCATCTGGGATGTTAGTTGATGAGGGCCAGGGAGCAGGATAGTCACAGGTATGCTTCCAAACTTCATTATGATCTCTTGGTCATACCCTTGGAGTTGACTAATGCACTAGTCACTGTCCAATATTGTAGGCAATGGCATAGGCATATATATATATATATATATATATTTATTTATTCCCTCATTATACATCGTATGACATGGGAGTTTCACATGAGTCATTTAGATGAGACAGGTGGCATTGTGGCCATAGTATTTCATTTGGTTCATATGATCAGTGTGCAAAATGAATAGGAAGAGATCCCAACCTTATTGGATTGCTTCACGGAGACTTCAATAGGCATTGAGAGTGATGGAATTCCAATTGGGTGATGGGATCCTAGCATTCATCAGAGTGATACATTGCTTCAGATGATGATTGACAGGTTCATATCAGTGATTGGTCTATGTCATTATAGGGATGTTGTGAGAAGAGTTGTGTATCTTTAGAAAGAAACACTTTCCCTCATAATATCAAGGATCAAGTTGATCTTCAGGTTGATAGACTTTGACTTCACTAAGATTCTTTGTTGAGACATGATATAGGATAGTGAGTTTAGTCCTTTTAGGGATTTCATCTTGAAATTCCATGAGAAGAGAGCACATCCTGAGTATGGTAGTCGGAAGGTTATTATCAAGTGGGTGCATTTCCCGCATGATGGTTCCTCTAGGGGACTATCTTGGAACGTTGGGACTGCAGTGTTTGAAAACTCGATAGTCGGTATATATGAGATGGCCAATTTTTGAATTTCAGACTTTACACTTGGAATACATAGGATTGGTTTCTTGGAGGAGTGATCATCTGGGAATTTGACCGATTTTACGCAACTTTTGATTTCCTATCTTATAAGGGGAAATCATATAGATTCTTATGTTAGCACCTTGCAGATCGGTGTTATGAGTAGAAAGTGATTCACATCATATAGGACAGTTTGAGACCATGGTGACTTTATTACTTGCAGGTAGGTTTGAGAGAGGTTTTCATGGAGGGACATTATGGAGGAGTGTACGAATCGTTAGCAATACAAGTCAGGGAACATTCATCTAGCAGGGTTGATGCATTCCTTACCCATTTTGGAGTGAGAGTGGGAGAGTATGTTGATCGATCACATCACATGTTTATAGAGGGTGCAGGGAGAAGATACTATGTGTGCAACGATTTCCTATTCATTAGAGTTTAGACACTTTTCGGTGATGTATTTAGAGTATGGGGAAGCACGGGTGACATAGTTATCCAATGGGAAGATGTTTAGAGTCCATGAGTAGCTCAGAGTCATTTTTAGTGATTAGAACAAAATTCCTTTTTTGGTATTTTAGATCGAGTAGGGAAATGGATCTGTAGGTCGTGACTTCACATGGATGTTTGTGCAGGATACTATTCATGGTAGTAGGTTCATCCCTTGCAGGTATTTCATCTTGGAGTCCTAGAAGAGGAGAATTCAGGTTGGGCATGATGGTTGGATGGTTATGATCTGGGTGGCACAACGACAACATGGTGATTCCTTTATGAGATTATCCTGGGAACCTAGGATTTCAGTACTAGACATCTCAACAGCTAACACCGAGGTGAGAGCTATTTTTTGCTTCCACGATATTGGTTACCTAGTAGAGCAGTTCTTTGAGGGGTTGATCGAGTTGTTGTTGGACCAAGTTTCTCTACTTAGTAGCTGTTTGTAGGAGGCCTCTTATATCCATACATTTCTGGGTCATGCATTGAGTGGAGGATACTTCACATCTTCCAGGTTGGTTTGGGACGCTGGTATCATTTTCAGTTTCAATCTAGCCTAGTCGATGGAGTGACAGGATGGGATGGAATTTCTTCAGGACAAGCAATCTTTGGGAAGGAAGGACTGTAATGTCCCCATTCTCAAATTCCTTTTCTCCGCAATCATAGGCAACCTTGTGAGTTTATGTCAACATGACCAGACAAGTAAAGTGAGATTAATAGTGAACTTAGGAAATTTGGAGGGGTTATATGGAGCCCGAGCCCATACATTTTCCATATTTTATCATCAAGATCATTTTTGCACAGTCCTCTCTTGGGTCCCTAACATTCTGATGATTTTTGTTGTAACATCCCCGACCCTCCAGAGACCGGGTAATGCTACTACTGCAGAATATACACTTATATATAAATGACATGCATTTTAATGAATTAAAATACTTAACACATAGTAATCACAAAATTACTACTACCATATACAATCAATGAAAACTAACATTAATTCATATACACAACGGAATACATGATAATCATTCATCACAAAACATGATTAAAATACATAATTAATTGCATAAATGATACTTATATTTTATCAGGAGTGAATCCACCAGCTACGTCCAGACCTTCCACGAACCTCCTATCCTTAGACCACGATGCTCATCACTCTCAGCAGTAGGTCACCCATGATTTGGGACTAAACTCCACTGGGAAAGATAATTATAAGCTTAGCAAGGACAACAAGGAAGTTTCACAAAGCAACAAGAAGGATATTTTATCCCAGAAGCCACTTATGCCCACAACACATACACCCTCATTCCCCACACACTTACTCCACACCAGGAGAGTACACCTTCACTACTACAATTCCATCGGCCATTACACCTCCCTTACCTTGGGTTTCAACAACATGCTAGAATGGAAGTATCAGAGTACTGTGGCTGTTACGTGACTCCCTTCTAGGAGAACTCACTTCCTAGCAAACTCTCTCACCTGGGAGAGATGCTCATAGGTATGATAACTAGTCTTCGACTTAGCTACAGCTGGGTACGGTTGACATCAATAGCAATAACAACAAAAACAATTAACGACAACAGGGAAAAATGGGTATGGACACCCGAACAGGAAACAACCTAACGCTAAGTCTCAACACAACTCAGGTGATTACAATTGCATTGGGATTCACAGGAAACATCATAGGACAACTTCTCCACTCTGGTTTTAGAAATGCATGCAGGTAGGTAGAGGTCAGATGCAGAGGCAAGAACAAAGAATCGAGAAAATGATAGGACGACAACCTTACCGTGAGGGTCTCCTTCACTGTGTGACCATATGCAGATGCAAACACAGAACAAAATCAGGTTCTCATGCAGGATGGGGGAATGGTAGCATGAATCAGGTCAATGATGAAAGAATGACCCCCTGAAACCCCCAACATGAGCTGACACTTCAACTTTGGCTGCATGATCCTAGGTCGACACTTGTCTTCCTTGAGCTGCATGTGCTCCATTAATCCCACGTCCCACTTAGGATAACAAACATATAATGTTCACTTTAGTATTTAGGAAATAATATTAAAAAAATATTCCTCTAGAGGTAATCCCCCTAGATTAGCGCCTAGGCCCAATAATTAGCCCCCCTTCCTTACCCTACCTAGTGAAGCTTAGTCCCCCATAACTCTTCTTCGTGGAGGGTCTACAAGCAATAGTGTTTTTATTTTTATTAATGATCTACATAATTACATATACAAAAAAAATATCAGGCTCATGGCCTTGGAATCTGGCTCACCATCCTAATAAACACATAAGTATTTCATCTTACAACCACTTGGATCACTAACCTATAAGAAAAATTACAATTCAAAAGGGGCTCAGCCTTGGGGTATTACAATCCCTTCCCCTTATTTTTTCACTATCCTCAGTGCAACTTATTTACAAAACAACAACAACATTTCCAAGATCTTAAAAAATATGTGGGTACTCTACCCGCATAGCATATTCATTCTCCCATGTTGCATCCTCAGGACCGTACTAGGTCCACTGGACTTTTACAAGTCCTATAGTTTGATTCTGGAGCTACTTTCTTTTTCAGTCCAGTATACGCACCAGATGCACATGCAAGACGCCTTCTTACTCCACCTGAATCACATTCCAATTGATTACATGATTAACATCAAGTATATATTTATTAAGTAATGAAATGTGAGACACATTATGTACAGTCATGGATGTAGGCAATGCAATCATATATGCAATTGGTCCAATCCTTTCTAGGATTTCAAATGGCCCATAAAATCTGGCTGCCAACTTGGAACAGTTTCCCAGCTTCAGGGAACTTATGTTAGCTTTTAATTTTAGAAAAACATGATCACCCACTTTGAAATCCCTGTGGATCTTGTTCTTATCAACATAACTCTTCTGTCTGTCTTGGGAAGATTTCAAATTATGCTTAATCTTCAGCATTTGTTCTTCCATTTCCTTGAGAAAATCTGGCCCAACTACTACTCTATCTGTTGGATTATCCCAGCTTACTGGAGTATTGCACTTTCTGCCATAAAGTGCTTCAAATGGGCTCATCTTCAACGATGCTTGATACCCATTGTTGTCGGAAAATTCTACCAAGTGTAGGTAGTCTTCCCATTTAGACGGTTTATCCATCACATACATCCTTAACATGTCCTCTATCACTTGGTTCACCCTCTCTGTCTTCCCATCGGACTTAGGATGATAAGCAATGCTGAAGTTTAGATTTGTTTCGAACCCTTTGAATAACCCTTTCCAAAATTTTGAGGTAAATTTCGAGTCCCTGTTAGACACAATTGTTTTGGGAACACCTTGCAATTGTGCTATTTCCCTCATAAATATATTGGCAACATTATATTCCTTGTGATTAGTCTTCAATGGAATAAAATGGGCAACTTTCATAAGCATGTCCACCACCACCATGATTGAATCATGTTGCTTGCCTATTATGGGAAATCCTGTGATGAAATCCATTGTCACTACCTCCCACTTCCACTCAAGAATGGGTAAAGATTGTAGAAACCCTGTTGGATGCCTATGCTCATATTTAACCTTCTGGCACTCCATACATCTGATGATGTATTATGCAATATATTTCTTCATACCTGGACAAAAGTGATGGCTCTTGACTGCTGCCACAATTTTCCGATATCCAGGGTTCCCTGCATAAGGCACATTATGTATTTCATTCAAAATCATGATTTTCAATTCATGGAAATTAGGTACATAAATGATTTTCTTGTACATAAGTGTTCCATCATCTCCCAACTTATAATATTCCACTTTCTGTAGCATCTTACCATGTTGTAGCTTTGCTACCAACTCCATGTACTGCAAATTTTTATTTGCATCTTCCAAAATTCTAACTTTAATATCATTTCGGTACATGCTAATGGTCGAAGAATGCAATTGATGCACTCTCCTGCTGAGTGCATCAACCACTTTGTTTTCCTTTCCTTTGATATGATTGATATCAAAGTCATACTCACAAAGAAACTCCAACCACCTACTCTGCCTAGCATTCAAAGTTGGATGATCAAACAAATACTTCAGACCATTATGGTCTGTCCTCAGTTTGAACCTCCTTCCCATGAGGTAATGCCTCCATTTATTTAGAGCATGCATAATGGCTACCAACTCCAAATCATGAGTTGCATAGTTTCTTTCATGCTCTTTCAAATTTTTGGATTCATAACAAATTACGAATCCATTATGATTGAGGGCTCCTCAAAGTCCTTCTTTGCATGGATCTGTACACACTACAAAGTCTTCATTCGGATTTGCAATCCTCAGGATTGGATCACTGGTTAACAATTTCTTCAATCATTGGAATCTCTTCTCACATTCTTCAGCCACTGAAACTTCTTTTCCTTCCTTTGCAAGGAAGTGATAGGGTGAGCTATCCTTGACAACCCTACAATGAACCTTCTATAATATCCAATTAGACCCATAAAGGATCTCACTTCTGTCACATTCTTTGGAACTATCCATTCCCTGATGGATTTTATCTTCTCAGGATCTACAACTATCCCATCCTTTGAAATGATATGCCCCAAGTAATGGATATGTTTTTGATAAAATGAGCACTTGATCAATTTAGCATACAACTGGTGTTATCTTAGCACCTACAAAACCATCCTAAGATGTCGTTCATGCTCTTCCTCTGACTTGGAATACACCAGGATGTCATCCAAAAATACTATGACAAACTTGTCCAGATATTCTCTGAACACTCCATTCATCAGGCAAATAAAAACAATGGGTTCATTTGACAAACCAAATGGCACCACTGTGAATTAATAGTGACCATAACTTGTTATGAAGGCGGTCTTACTGATGTCTTTATCCTTAATTCTTACCTGGTGATATCCTGATCTAAGATCTATTTTTGAAAATATCTTAGCATCCTTCAAATGATCAAAGAGATCATTGATCCTTAGCAAAGGATACTTGTTCTTAACAGTCACTTTATTCAATTGTCACAATCTCAATGTTCCATCCTTCTTCTTCATGAACAGGACCAAGGCTCCCCAAGGTGACACACTTGGGCATATATACTCCTTCTTCAAAATCTCTTCAAGATGCATTTGCAGTTCTTTCAGCTCTAGTGTACTCATTATGTAAGGAGCTTTTGATACTGGATCTGCTCTAGGAATCAAGTTTACATAAAATTCAATATCTATTTTCAAGGGTAGTTCGGGTACCTCCTGGAATAACTCTTCAAAATATTTTAATACTTCATGGTATTCAATACTTGAGACCTCATCCTGAGATGCTTCCTCCACATGGGCTGCAAATAATTGACAACCTTTTTTGTAGCACTTCTTGAGCTGCATTGCTGAGATTTCTCTAATAGTAACTACCCTAGGAATTCCTTGGACCGTTCTCTGATTTCCTTCCTCATCCAGGAAAGTGAATTCCTTTTTACGACAACCCATGATGGCATGGTGATGGTCCAACCAATCCATCCCAACTAGACAGTCATAAGAACCTAAAGGTAAAATGTTCAATTTAGCTCTTGTGCTCAGTCTGTTCATGTCCACTAGACAAGACTTAACCAATTCCGTAACCTTTCTCTTGGTTCCTATAGCCAAATGCACTAACCAATATTTTCCATGTTTTCTTCTCAACGATTTCAAACTTTCCACCACTCTAGGATCTACATAACTATGGCTAGCCCCTGAATCAATTATAATAGTAAAGGCATGGTTTTTTATCATACCTTCCACTTCAATCATGTGTGGCTGATATTCTTCTTGCTTGTTGTCTAGGGTTGTGTAGATCCTTGGTATTCTACTACCCATGTCCTCCACTGTTTTTGTCTGTTGAACATTGTGGACAACTCTCACTTTGTCATTTATGTGGTGGAAATCTATGTACCTATGATTTCCTTTACAACCCCAACATTCCATAGGTGGTTGTCTTGGAATTTGTCCACCCACTTCATCCTTCTTGGGCTCTCTAAAAGATGGTTTTCCTTGAGGACTGTTCCTGGAAAATGGTGGTTTGTTTCCCTTTTTCCTCTACTCCCTCTTAAACTTCTTCTTGTCTTCCCAATCTTTTTGGAAAGTAGGCTTTTCTTTTTGTTGATCATATAATCATTTTTCTCTCCTTAAAGTTTCTTCCATAGTCTTTGGGTCATCATACTGGATCTTATCACTGATGAAAGATGGCAGTCCATTCAGATGCCTTTGAATTTTGACAGTCTCATCCTTGATGAAAGGAACATACTTGAAAAATTCCAAAAACCTTTATTCATATTCATCAACGTTAATGCTGCCCAATTTGAGTTCAAAGAAATATTTCATCTTTATGTCATAGTACCTCTTAGTTAAGTACTTCTTTTCAAAATGCTTCTTGAACTCCCTCCAAGTAATATTCTTCTCTTTGACGCGTTTACTTGCACAAGATGCTCCCACCATATGGATGTCTTTCCTTTAAGTTGGTAAATGGAAATTCTTCCCTCTGCATGAGAATAATAGTTTTGTAGTTGGAAATATTTTCTCAT
>JASDQU010309019.1:27339-38438 GCA_032191745.1 Picea mariana | reverse complement strand
AAGGCACTGGCCTCAGAGTGTAAGCAATTAAGTAATCATAGTGCACAGAACTATGAGTGCCTTGCAGAAGATCCAGAGCTGAGGAAACTAGAAGCACAACTCCAAGAGGCGCAACAACATGCATCCACTATCTAGGCATAGATGAAGCTTCTCACTGCAATCAAGAGGATGAAAATATCAGAGGAACAATGCACAGTCCAACAACGGGCTACTGCCATCCAGAGAAGAATCATGGAGGTTACACAGAGACTCCAGCCGGTGCAAGACGAAGCCTGCATGCTTTTTGAAGATATTGAAGACCAAGGCTCACAACTGGAACAGGTGGTTATGACAATGGAACAATGCCTATAAGGGCCTGTTACAGAACAAGTAATTCAGGAGTTCACCGAGTAGGAAGATCTGGCGAAGAAACAAGTAAAGGTAGCTCGAGGCCTTCAAAGTAGTATTGCCCAGATCTAAGTGACTCAGGATGAGTCACAGGTGAGTGTTGGGGGATTGTTGGCCCTTTACCAAGTTTTGAGGAAACATTGGTCATGTTTGACCACTTTTTGGACTTCAACAGGCTTGGCAAAGCTGGAGTGCCCAGGCAAAGAGGAGATCACAGGATCTCACTTATTTTGTGGACCCAGCAAGGGATTTATTAGTGATTTATTATTAAGGTTTTGGAATGTCATCCCATGGGTTCACCCATGTTTAGGCATGGTTGTAAGGGATGTAAAAGTATATATAGGAAGGAATGTAAGATAAAAGTGTGTGGGTGTGCTTAATGCAAGCAATGTAAAAAGTAGTGTTTTCTATGTGCACAGTATGTTTGGATCAGTGCAAGAGATAGGGTTGGTTGTGTGCAAGAATGTGTTAAGGCTTGTAGAGCTAAGTGAAAGTACATTGTAAGTTTCTTTGTGCACAAATGTTGTATGTAGGTGATATATGACATTAAGGAGTTGGATTTGTTCCTTGACCTAATTTTGAGGAAGGTGGATCTAGTGCATGATGTGCAGATCACCTATCCACTACGAAGTTGGATCTGTGGCTTTGTGAATAGGAGCAGATGAATGTAAGGAACTTGAAGACTAATAAAGAAGAAGAAGAAGAATAAGTTGGTGGACGTATCCTCACATAGGGGTGAACCACGTATATCCCGTGTCTTGATGTCCTTTGTGCGATGTTGTTCATTTGCTTAGTGTTGTTGTTTTTATGTATAATGAATGCATATGATGTTGTAGTTTAGTGCTTAATGATGTAAATGAATGCTAGATCTGAGCTAATTCTATGTGCTAATTGGTTGGAATTTTTATATCTTGATTGTTACTACGTTGATCTATAATAAGGGTTAGTATGCGATGTGAATGTGAATCCCAACTTGGTTGTAGACACTTGAGTCCTACAACCCCCCCTGCCTCTAGCTTAGGTGAGACTTCATCTTCTTCAGAGGTGTTGTTAAAAGGCCCTATAGTTAGGGTTTTCTTGGTGCGTTGTTGAAGTGTTGAACCCTGGGTCTGCCCCTATGTGCCAACAAGATATAATTTTCCATCATAACTAAGAGGGTCGTGAGGGTTTTTGTGTGCATACAGGAGTATGTGGGTTCATTTCAGGGAGCCATCTCCCATTTAATTGTAGGTCGAGTGGTCACAGACAGTAATAGGGGCATTTTGGAGGAGGTTTGAGCCTTTCCTTGACAAATTTGTGGGGTTAGAGAAACTGTGAGGCATTGGGAGGGTGTAAATTGACATTGGTAAGTAATTTCTGCAGTATTCTATTCATCAGGAGAGACAGTGGCATCATTTTCCAGGTTCTCGATTTGCATATTTTGTGTTTTCAAATATGTTGCAGTTGCTATAGAATCCCTTAGATATTTATGTTCATATTTGCATGCATCGTAATGTTTTTAGTATTGTAACGAAGTTTATATAACAACCTTTACATGCTTAGTATTGTTGTATTGCAGATTCTAGTCATAATAAGATGCCCAAGTTGTCTCACATATATCATATTCCATGTGTGTGATCCAAGTTTGACAATTAATTGCATACAAAATACTTGTAAAAAAAGGTTGTCATACATATTACAACACTAAGAAAATATGAATGCTAATTGTTTGACACAAACATACAACCATTAATAAAAAGTATTGCAAGAAGACACACTAATACTCCTGCATAGTCTACTTGGATATATTACATTGATATGGATATATGGGATTATTTAATGTATTCATGATGCTCTCATGAAGTGGACCACTAGATCTACTTCAACATTCTTGTGGTTAAACTTGTAGTTTAGTTGCATGCATACTTTCTTGTTTTATTTTTATGTAGTAATACTCTTGTGCTTTTCCCACAACTAAAAATTGTGTGTTGTCTAGATTCAACCTAGATTAACAAAGGGGTTTTTGCTCACCAATGAAAGAAAATCCCCAAAACACCAATTGAGATTTCTTTTCTAAATAATAGCAATAAAGATAACCCTTTAAACATTTGTTAACTAATTTTGATTGACCATCTATTTGTGGAACATATGTTGAACTCATAACTAGTGTTGTTCCCCTCATATTCCATAACTCTTGTTGCACCTCTTTGTCACCTAAATGAGCAAAATAATGGTGCTTACAAGCCCAATTGGGTCAGCTAGGAAAGACAACATTAAAGAAAAGGGTTAGAAAGATAAGCAAAGAATTAAACTAAGAATGATAAAAACAATTAAACTATAGTGTATAAGAACATAAGGACAAGGAACAAACAAGACTCATTGCACCAATGGAAAGGATTGTATTAGTGGAAAGAAAACACCAAGAAGAAATAGAGACTTTGGGTCCTGTCTTCCTCCAAGGGAGGGCTCTTGAACCCCCAAATATTGAGCTCTTCTTACAAATGAGAAACTAGGATGAAATGGTGAAGAGAATCCAAAGCACATTCATTTTATAGGTGATATGAATGGCTAAGTGTAATGGTGATAGCATACTCTTCCTTGAAAATGAACCAACAATACCAACAACATAATAATATAAATGAATTCCTTGAAAATGTAGTGCACCCATGGCTTCCTTTTATAGCATAACTTTGAGTCATTATTCAACCAACTTTTAGTGTGAACAAGGGGCTATTTAGGGCACCTTTAGGTCTTTGACCAGCCACCCAACCGGATTCATCCGAGATTTGGATGTCAAATCGACTTGGAAAATGAACCAGAAGTGGGTGGGAGGTGGACCAATATCATAAATGCACCGTTTTGAGTTGTGCGTGGATTTTTGCGTCCACAGTCGCGCATTGGGTGCATGTGCGCTTTTCCGGCATTTTTGACTGGTGCACGTGCGTGCGCTTCCTGTATATCCTTAGCGCATTCTGGTTTTATAACTGGTTGTATAGTTTTTGACCTTTTGGAAATGCATTTTTGGTGATTTTTGGTCCATGGGTGAACTAATAGTTGTTTGAAGATGTTGGATGCTTGTAACTATTTGCAGATGAAATTTCAGTGATAACAACTCTTTCCAAACATTTCCTGTGAATTTCAAATATCTATCACTAAATATTACTTTAGGAAATCCATGAAGTCTATGGATTTCCTTCATGAACACTCCTCCCATTTGGCTTGTAGTATATGTACTTTGAATTTTAAAAAAATGTGTATGTTTTGTGAGTCTATCCATGACCACAAAAAAATATCCTTACCTTCAGATTTTAATAAATCTATAATGAAAGCTATTGATGTATCTTCCCATATTTTATTATGTATGTGTGAAGTTTTAAGTAACCCTAGAGCCTTTATGGTCTCTCCTTTATTTCTTTGGCACACCTCACATTCTCTTAGAAAGTTTTTAATATATTTCTTCATTCCTTCCTAAAAAAAATAATTTTTGATCCTTTGAAAAGTTTTAAGGAACCCTAAATGTCCCATTCTCAAATATTTATGATAATACCTCAATATTTATTGCTTCAACTTTGATTAAGATCCTTTTGTGAAGCCTTCACAAGGTGCCAAACTTGTGTAACAATAGGAAGTAATTTCCATTATCACCTAGGCAAGTACTTCTCAGGTTTTAGTGATGTATACGGATCCAACACAAGGGAGGCTTCCCTTGTGACCTCAAGGGATCCTATAGCAAGATAAAGGCAAGTTTATGGCTCCCTATCTTGGTCACTTAATGAGATAGGTTGGGTGTAGGAGGAAATGTAAATTTAGGATGAGTTTATATAAGGAAATTGATAGTGCATGTGTGTGATAGGTGTTCCAATTCATTAAATGACAAATACCAAGTCTAAGGAAATAAGAATGATCCCTAGAACACTAGCTATCATAGGAGAAAGGTTTTTGTAATAAAACTTTCAATAAGGAGTGGTATACTTCATCATGCAACAATTTTATAACATCAATGATATATCAGATTGAAGTCAATAAATAAATGGATGGAAATGTGTCTAAAATAAATAGAAACACTTGCAAATCATCCACCAATATTTGCATGAAGTTTAAAGCATGAAACTATGTTAGTTATCAACAATATTTTCAAGCCCTAATGGTTGTAATAAACTTTTATAACATCAACAAGAAAATGTCTTCAAATGTGAATCGTTGGGTTAGTATGAGCATGAAAATGAATTAAGTATCTAACTAACAATTTTCTTTTGAGAGAGAGAGAGAGAGAAATAGAGAGAGAGATTAATGAGGTTTTGTATCACTTGCAAGCAAAAGACTAGTGTTGTTTTCTTCCTTTTGGAAAATCGAGTCAGGCAACACCTTAAATTGGAAGTTAGATAGCCAATAAAATGAAGATATTTGAAACCCTAGGACTATGACCTCATATGCATAGAATCAAACCTCAAAGAAACTAACCCTAGCAATTATACCCTCATAAAATCCAGTGTCGGTTTCATCTTTGATAGCATCTAGCTTGAAAATCTAAGTGAACTAGACCAAACCCTATGACTTATCCCCTCATAAAACCTAGGTATTCAACTAGAAAAGACAAACCCTAGGGGGATAAATAATATTAACCCCTACACTAGGTCTTAAATTCTTCAACAAATTGATATGAATGAAAACAGGGAGGGGGATAAACAATCTTAATCCCTTCTAGGGTTTCTAGCAAAATTGAACCTAGCACATAAGGTAGCTTGCAACAATTAACCATCTAATAGGGAATCCACTATAATATATCATGAACAAGCATTCAAAATTGAAGAAGAGAACATACTAATCCAAGTCTCTATGCATGAGGAAACCCTAGATCAAATATCATCCACCAAAACAATATAAAGTATCCACCATACTATCCTTCCAAAAGTGCACACAAGTACTCCATAGAGAAAGAGAGAGAAGATAAGACAAGTAGTGATTTTTCTCTCAAGTGGCGAGTTATGATTTGSATATGAGGTAGTACTATCCTCTTTATATGAGGAAAATCTAGCACTATAAACCCTCAAATCCACACAAAATATAACATATCCATGATACAAATGAGATAGGTCTAAGTTGACCCCTCAAATATCCTCCAATGCAAAGACATAATGAAAATACAACATAACATCCCCTCAAAAAGCGACACGCGTGGTGTAGAATCCTCCAAAATTTGTGATGTCATCCTCCAATAGGTGAAAAGGCACCTTCAAAGGCCACATCTCTCCATGAAAGGTGAAATTAACATAAAATATCATGCCTCTCACCCAAGGGTAATGTCTCATCACCATCAAGTTCTTAGTCAATGTCAAGAAGCATCCCTCCATGCTAGGGTGGCTTAAAATTCATCCAAAACATGACATCATCTTCACATGTGGAACATCTAAGGGATAGTGTGTGACTTAATAGGTGAATAAGGCTCCATGATATCTCCTAGGATGTGTGCCATCATCTCCAAATGCAACATCATCAAACCAAACCCTAATATGCTCTAGGGTATCTTGTCCAAGGTGAGGGTCTTCCTGCCCTCTGAGTGACCATCAAGTTATAAAATCCCATATGATCAATGTACAAGGCCTAGGATATGTGAAAATGTGTCTAAGGTCATKTCAAGTCATCCAAGGACCCAACGCTCTATATCAGGTGTCCAAATTCCTCTAAAAGGTGCATAATGTCCTGAGAACAAGCATGAAATTGTCCTCCAAAGACCATGTCAGAGTGAATTAAGGTAAAACAAGTTAGTCAAAGACATATAATMAATTATGAACAACAATAAAAATGTGCAATTGATCCAGGTGGATATCAATGGCTATCCACCTATTCCCACTAGCTCAAAACAATCTTTTGGCAATTTACTATTTTTAGTAGTTTTTCGGTTCCTAAACTTCTAAGGCCATTTTGAGGGAATAAATGAAGTTTTTTCTGTATTGAGCACCTCAATGATTTTCAAAGTCTCTTATTGAGCCCCCAACATTAATATCCTCTACTATACCTTTCTAACGAGCTATCATTCACCCCAAATAGAGATCGTATGCCAAAGTTACGCCTTGAGAAGTTGATACACCAAACTACCCAAAAATGGGGTCCACAAAATTGTTGGATTTTCATCTTCTGGAGTTAGGGTTTTGGATTTTATTTATGTTAAAAATTCCTTTAGAGCCTCATTGTAACAATCATCTTCTTGTGAATGAGCATAGCAATCACATCTCTTCTTAGAGATAAGTTGCCACCATTCTAGCGAGTCTTTCACTCTGTAATTTTACAGTCTGTACATTTCACTCATTAATAGAAATTGTGTATTATTATATCTCTATGTTTATATCTCTGATATATTTATTTTATATTGTGGGATATATGATACATATCTGTACATTTATTATATCTCCACTCTCATTTCATGCCAAAAAATAATCTGGATTAGTGGTATCATAACAGGCTGCTCTTGATTGTTTTCCAGTCCATGTCCTCGACGAGGTCCGAGTATAGAAATTTGGGTCTCAAGCTTGTCTCTATTTAGGAAAATCACTCTCGCCCACCCAAGAAACCTTCCATGGAGAAATAAAATAAAAATGATAGAGCAAAGGATTCTATTAATATGTTTCTTGAGCAAGACCTCACGCGACAGAGGGACAAAATGATGGAGAATTTTTCCCACATCCTTCAATGTCTGTCAAAAAATTCGATGCGTCTTCATCAAGCGACCACTTTAGAGGCACCTCTCCTTTCAAGGTAGAATTTAATTTTGATATTCCCATATTTGAAGGACAAATAGATGCAGTTTCCCTAGAAAAATGGTTAAATTTGCTAGAAGGTTATTTCTTTGTTCACAATTTTTCTGACAGGTAAACTATCACTTTCACACTCCTTAAGGCTCTCCCGCATGTCACACATTGGTGGGAAAATTACTTAGAGAAAAGTTCCATAGAGGATTTTGGAATATATGGGGCCGAGCCCACTTGGGATTTTTTTTTGGATGCATCAAGGAACATTATTACCTTGTTGGTAACTATGATGACCAATGCATTAGATGGACCATGCTCCATCAAGAGAGGGGCCAAGCAGTGTTGGAGTTCACCAATACCTTCCATAGATTTCACACCAATATGGGTATCAAATATTCTGAGCGACATTTTTTTCTGAAATATCGTGGGGCTCTACATAGGTACGTCCAAACTGAAATGGAGTTTTTGGACATCTCATCGTTGGGAGCTACGTATCGATATGTTGTCAAAATTGAGTATAAATTTAGGCACTAAAAAAATGGGAGTTCTTGTATGAAAATCCACAACAACCAAAGCATGATAAATATGACCCTAACTAATAGCCTCTCAAAACCTAGTCAAAGACACATGAAAGTAAGGATAACAGAAAGACAAAGGACACTGAAAAGTGGGGTGATTTCCATAAAATCCCCCTGGAACAACACTTATGAATGTTGCTCAAAACCATCATTAGTGGTCGACATCAAAGACAAGGATTCAAACCTTGATTCAGAGTCTGATTCATAAAATAATGCGAGAAGACAATCATTGACGCACACCCCACTACTAGTGTCACGACCACAACAATTCAACTAGAAGAACCAGCAAATCTTGAAGAGGGGGATCACCTCTTCCATTCGCAGATGTGGGTGAAGGGGACCCCATTGCATTTCATTGTTGATAGTGGAAGCTAGAAGAACCTTATCTCAACAGAGGTCATCAAACAATTGGGATTGTCGATAATACCACACCCACAACCATACAACATCGGGTGGCTTCACCAGGGACAAGATCTTTGTGTCAGCCAGAAGTGTCGATTGTCATACGACATCCATCCCTTCAAGGATGAGGTATTATGTGATGTTTCCCCAATGGATGTATGTGATGTTGTTTTGGGCCAACCATATATGTGGAAGTGCCATGTTATTTATGAGTCTCGATCCCATAGTGTCATTGTTACTCTCAGGGGTCATATCTATAGGATACCAGAGGTAGTTCCAACTACTATCCCACCTAAACAATGTCGCAAGGTAGTATCTCATACTACAAAATTCATCTTCTTCACAGTCTATTCAAAAGGTGAACAGAAGAACACCGCAACCACTACAACCTCTGTCCAAGTACCTTATGTCCAACAGAAGCAGGTCGATAAGATTGAATCAAAGTGCAAGGATTCCTTCTACACACAGTCATCTCATGTATCCAGAATGGTTCAAAAGGTCTAACCCTTCCAACCAGAAGTTCGTGATATCCTTCAACAAGCTAAGAAACAAAACTTCTTCAACAAGGCAAGTAACTCATCAAGATGCAGATTCAACAAATGCTTTTCCCTCTCACTCGGGAACTCAACACAATGGATACCATTTCTTCCTAAAGAGGGAGGATTGATCCAAGTGGATATTGTTGGCCACCCACTTATTCCCACTAGCTCAAAGAAATCTTCTAGCAATTTGATGTAGGAGCATCTCTCCACGTCAGCCAACCAGCTAGCCAGCCACGTTGAGCGCGTGCATTCAACGCTAAAGAGAGACGCACAACCTCATTTGAATTTGAAATTGAATGTAATTAATGTCTAGGCTGGTGTGCCATAGAATCCGTGCCTTTGTGCAGGCATTAGGTAGATCGGCCTTAATGTGTATAATGGCTGAGATCTAGATCCGATAGCGAACTAGACAACCCATTCAATGCAATTGAATAGGGTAGGTAGATATGGAGGGAAGCGCTCTAAGAGACCCCTTAGGTAAAAGAGATTTTCAGATCTCATTGTGGTAGTTAGATAGGAGAGAAGAGAATTAGATGAGTAGAGGTTGAGGAGAGCCAAAGAGAGCTCAGGAACACCATTGTAATTTCAGGCATTTTCCAGTGTTAATATAAATAGAAGCAGTTTTTCCTGCATGAATTTTGTGTTATGTGGATGTATGTGTGTGTTCTTCATATGTTGTGAATGTATGTTGTGGTTGTACATTTGCAGGTTGTTTTGATTTCAGGGTTGAAGGTCTTTGAGGCTTCACACCAGGAGGGTGTGACAGAACATTGTGGGTTCTGAGAGCCGTGCACAGAGGATGCACTTTTGAACACTGCGGGGTTCAGACAAAGTCATGCTGAGGCATAAGAGATGAAATAAACAACTCAAGAGGAAGACCTTTGAGGTTGCTGAACACCTCAGGAGGCAAGGCTGTGTGGGAGAAGACACAGTTGCAAACAGAATCTCTGAGGAGTTCTGTAAAACTCTGCCAAGTGGGCATTGAGCATAGGCACAAGGTGCAATTGGAAGAACTCTACTAAGAGTTAGAAGAAGAAAACATAATCACTGAGGATTTTGTGGAGCTCTTCCAGGTGGGCATTGAGCAGGTGCAAGGAGTGCACAAAATAAGAACTCTGCTGTGATTTTAGAAGAAACAGAATCATTGAGGATTCTGTGAAGCTCTGCCAGGTGGGCATCGAGCGAGTGCATAGGTGCACAGGAGAAGAAGACAGAACTGTTGAACGTTCTGTGAAAGGGAAACTCTGACAGGAGGCATCGAGTCAGTGTGCAGACAGGCACAGAAGGGGAAGATAACTCTTTTGAGTTTTTCCATTTGAAGGAAGATTCCACTGAAGGATATTCACTGGGTCGCTGAACACCCTGAAATACTCAAAAATTAGGTTGCTTAAGCAGAGACACCACCAGGAGGGACAACACCAGCGTGTGCATGAGAAGACTCTGCAAGGAGTGCAGAAGTTGAAGAATCCTCCAAGGATTCAAATATAGAAGCTCAAGATGTCCAACGATCTCATACGCACAGCGAAGCTCAGAGATAAAGAGTTTGCAGAGGAGAAAAGAAGCAAAGGTCGAGGCCTTTGAGGAGTTGAATTTTTCTCCCAAGTCTGGGAAGAAAGCACGCAGAAGATCAGGAGGAGCAGTAGCAGCCGTCAGATCAGCAGGAGAAGGAATCTGGACCGTTGATTTCTACGTCCAGAAGGAGCTCAAGAGGAGCCTACAGAAGGAGGAGATCGTCATCCGTCGGATCTCACTTTAATACCCGACCACCATTGGATCGGGAGAAGATGATCAGAGTTTAGCCTCTGGAGGAGCTTAGGGAAGGAGAATGGATCTGAGCCGTTAGATCTGGTTCAAGATCACCGGCATCCATCGGATCTGCATAAGTTGCAAGGGAATTAAGTCCTGGTGAACAGGAGGAGAAATCCTGATAATAGGTGGATCCATCGGGATATCGACACTCGGGAAATCAGGATTCTCGAGGTCATGTAAATAAGGACATCGCAAGTCTCGAAACATCGAAACGATCTGGATCGTCCGTTAGCGGAGATACGTGGTGGAGATCGAGTGGTAGTCAGCATATTCGGCATCGGGAAATCGGAGTTCCTGAGGACGAAGGAGTGGGGACATCGAAAGTCTCGAAATCCCGGAGGAATCGGGACCATCCATCTGGAAGGATGCGTGGCAGCGATCAGCGTGATCGGGAAAAGTCCCGAAAAGGAATCCATCCATCGGTGTTTGGTTCATCAGGATATCAGAGATCCCGGTGACAAGTTGTTTGCACACTTTGGAATCACGAAACCCAATACCCCAATGAGTGGGAGCCAGATGTCAGCACAACAGAGGAGGAGGACAGTGCCATTGTGAGGGGCCAGCCATCAACAGATTAGAGAGTCGGGATTCGAGGAATCAGGAATCCCATGAGAAAATTCTCTTTGAAATTTGAAACCCCGTAGCCTCGACAGAAG
>JASDQU010309018.1:134579-173618 GCA_032191745.1 Picea mariana | reverse complement strand
TAGGACACCACACAGGCTGTGGTGTACCTGAGGAGTGATTTCAAACAAGCCTATCGCAAGTTCACAAAGGAGCGAGACCTTTTCACTACAAAGATAGTCGAGCTCCAGGAAGATACTCTCATGGAACTTGTGAAGAGAAAGGATATGGAGTGGTGGTATGAAAAGGAACAACGAACTGTGGAGCGAATCGACTACATTGGTGCATTCCAATGGGGCCGAGGTAAATATGAACATGGCATTTGGGTGTTAAGTGAAATTAGTGTATATCGCATAAATAAATCTACCGAATATTGGTCAAGAATGACAGAGGAACCAAACTGAGAAATTCAAGAGAAGTGTGCCAAATACGAGAAACACTGGGGTAAAATCAATAGCGCTATGAAGGATATTAGACTTCCTGAGTTCGGCACCCCCGATGACTTCGTCAACTTGCGCGACATAGTGGAATCGCACACCAAGAAAGATTCGTTATGGGCCGAAGAGCTAGCGAAGGTGACCAACACAGTGCCAGGACAGGTGCAACAATTCACGGAACACCCGATAATATCTCAAGATGTGCTGCAGTAGTTGAGCATTATCCTGGTCAAATATCAGGCTCATGTAGTAAATATCAAAGAGATTTTCACGGCTATGATGGAACAACACATATTTCCATACACCCACACCTACGAGGAGTTGTTCATTAGTTGGTTGGAGTATGAGAAAAATCATCCTTTCAAAGGGATATCTTGAGATGACTATTGGAAAACTGTTAGGAGAGAACGCCACGTGGTGAGTTTTGTCTTATTTAACTATACTTTAGCCGTTATTTTTAGTTAATTTTACATTTTAAATAAGAGCATCGACCAATTAGTCAAAGGTCGATGGTTGTTGAAAGAAACTCTCTTTTTTGGTTTTGTTAAGAATTAATTTTGAGCTACCTTTAATAAAGAAGTTCTTCTGGACCAGAGACAAAGTTATATTTTCATCAAATGCATGTGTGATTGGACATGGAGAAGAACTATTTCCTATCTCGTCTCATGAATGGATGTTGTAATGAGTAAGAGAAATTAAATCTATTGTCAAGTTATCTGGTGCAATGTTTTGGTGTTCTTTTCTTCATGATGAAGATGAACCGTTGTGTTATTATGTGATGGATGATAAGAGTAGGTGATTTATTTTTCTTGCTATTATCTTATCACATATGTGTTTTCTTTCTTATAATTAGTATCTCAAACAGTAATTGGATGATCACATGGTTAACGTATTAGTACTAGGCATGTGGTATAGAATTGTCATTTGCATGTTTGAGTAGTGGGTTATCCCAAGTTCAGCCTCTTCTCCAGTAGTTAAACTTAATCATGTTTTGTTTCCAAGTTGGTTTATAATGACTTACATCTTATATCGGTCCCACCTAAGAGAAAATACAAAAATAGAAAGTCCAAACATAAGGAGACGCCTTTAAAAGAAAACATAAAGCCCATCGATTAATTGGTCGAATCGCAAGATCTGGAGAACCATTCCACTATTAAATGTTGTAGAATCTAATTGAGCCTCAGTGGAAGGTTTGGTTCCTACTGTTGACTTAAGGGATCTAGGACCCATCAATAGAATTGGTGCTAGAAGGAGGGCTTGAAGAATGAATGGATGAACACATATTTCACATAATATTTCAGATAGCCTGTAGATTCAAAACAGCCCACATGCATGGCTAGTCATTCCCAAGATAGCCCACACACACAGAGTACTCATGAAACTAGTAACTCACCCAAGCCCAAGAGAGAACGCTTGTTCCCTGATATACCTTATGCTCTCCCTCATGAGGAATTAAATCAATTCAGAAGAATCACAAGAGTATACACCCGACAGATCTATGCATTATCCTTAGCTCTGATACTTCCTTGATTAAAAAAAGTAAGAAGACTAGTGGTCAATAATTCCAAAGAGGTTTTCATCCACACACTAGAAGACCTAATATATTTCGCTCTCACCCAAATCAAACACCCTCTTAACCGCATCCTCGAAACGCCAGTTGACGACTTCTCCGAGTCAGATGATCTTTCGGAAGAAGAAGATTTTAACTTGGGATCCAAAGATATGGAAGGTAAAAATGACCATGAAGAAGAAGGGGAAAACCCTCCTCATAACAATCAACCTTAGTTGTCCAGAGATGATTTTTCCATCCTAGGTAGATTTCATAACCTTCCCTGACATCCGGAGAAGTTACTTCCTAAGTTCGACCCCGATACCTCAGGATTACTTGAAGATCATATCAAGAAATTCATACTAGCGATTAGACTTATGAATGTCCAACATGAAGACGTAGTATGCAGGTTATTCCCCAATACTTTTGAGAATTCATCTTCCACATGGTATTTCAACCTATCCGTAGGATCCATAACTAGTTGGACGAAGTTTCAAAAAGACTTTTTGGATAAATTTGCATAAGAAACTACCACGGGAGCTCTGATGGTTGAGTTGTTCACCGCAACCATGAGTTCGAAAGAAAAGGTTAAATATTTCAATAAAAGATTCAAAACCATATTAAAAAAATTCCATCTCGAAGCTAAACCAACCCAGGAGTTGCAAATCAAAGTATATGTGAACACTCTCCCATCTTTTATTTCCATGTTTGTGAAGAAGGTTGCCAAACGAACCATAGCTGAGAATTTTGAAGAAGATAAAACGATAGAGTTCTATATGAAAGGGTTTAAAGAAGGCCAAGTCTCTTTAGTTAAGAAATAAGTTCAACCTCCTCCTAGGAGAGGACTCCTCTTGACTAGACTGCCAGGGAAACAAGCAAAACAGGCTCCCGAAAAGGATAATGGAGACATAGAAGACCTACAACGCATGGTTAATAAATTATCGAACAAGATCATAGACATGAAGAGAAATGTAGGGGAAGGAAACCAGGGCCCAAGGCCCTATAATCCTTTCTTTAAAATAAACGCGTCGTTCAAAGCAATTGAACCTCCCCCAACTAACTTAAATATTGATCTGGGAAATGTAGCATCTGACTCTTTCTATACTTATCACCAAGAAAGCCACTCTAAAAGAGACTGCCCTCATTGGGTGCATGCCATGAATTTGATGGCCAACCAGTTTCTAGATGGGGTTTCCCTAACCAAAAAACCAAGCGGTTCAAGTATGAATATTTTTGATCAGGAAGAGATTGATCCACCATAAGATACAACCATGTTGATATGGGATCCTGACCTAATCATGTCGTCTGACGACCTGTTTGAGTCTCAAGAACCACCCGCAGAGGTCTCAGTTGCGCAAACACGAAGTAAGGGTCCACCTATCTCAAAAGATCCTATTACTACCCAAACTCCAAGAGGAAGATCAACTCCTAATCACCCGAAAGAAATTTTCACTCCCCATAAGAACACTATTAGCATCCATACCCGACAATTACCCAAACTGGAGTACAACCTAGTTGAATATTTGAAGAAGTTGAAGGCTAATATATCAGCTATGGACATATGTAGAATCCCTCAGCAAAAATATTTCCTGCTACAAGATTTGAACTCAGTAGAAAACCCTATGACAAGCAATGAAAAACAAAGAAATCTAACTTCCACGGATCTAGTAAATAAACCAAATGTGAATACTTGTTCGAAAGATAAGAAGGGTAAACCTTTTGTCCCACTATTCCTTTTAACATTTGATTTTTCAACAGGAACCTCCATAATTGTTTAGTTGACTCAGGAGCATCTTCCAACACTATTCCCTTGTCTATTTGAAAAAAATTAAATGTTGTTCCTCTCAAGAGAGATAAACATGTAATACAACTAGATAGAACCCCGGTCAAAGTCATGGGGGGACTCAAAGATGTAATGATCAGAATAGAGACACATCACAAGTTTGTGCAAGTGATTGACATCATTGTCGTAGATATCCCATAAGATTATGGGTTATTACTAAGCCAAGATTGGTATGAGAAGTTAAACGAATATTTCAGTATAGATTGGGCACACCTTTGGCTACCGCTGAAGGGATACAAGAATATGATCAGAATTGATAGGTAAAGGTATCTGAAACATATTTTCACTGACCTAGAAACCTTGAACAAACCCTCATCGACAAATTTTCCTGTGCTAGGCAATTATTCCTATGATTCCTACTTCAGGAAATTCTCCCCTCTCCCATATGATGTCCCTCTCACTCAAAACTATGAAATGGTTTTTCAAGAGAAGTTGTCAATACCGACAAAGGAAACTCTCCTCTATCAAGGAACTGTGCTAGAAATAACAAAACAAAAGATAGGGGAGCAAGGAAGTAATATGAAAGAATAAATGGATAACTTTCATTCACAAGTTTGGACCATATACTTTGATGGATCTAAATCAAAGGAAGGATCTGGGGTAGGGTGTATCCTTATTGATCCAAATGGTAAACGCCATTTCCTATCATGTAGACTTGAATTCAAATGCACAAATAACACTGTCGAGTATGAAGTCTAGTACAAGGGTTAAAGAAATCCATATACTTAAACGTCAAAGAATTGAAGGTTTTCGGAGATTCTGAGATTATCATTAGACAAGTAAGGAACATTATACACTACAATTTCCCACACCTAAAGAATTATCAACAAGAAGTGCACAGGCTAATAGATCATTTTGAAGCTTTCAACATTTCAGCAATTCCCAGAGAAAATAACATTCTTGTTGATCCTTTGGCTACTGCTGCCTTGAGGCTATCACCCTTGGAAGATTATGAATCCTCCCGGTTCACTGTGGAGATGCTCTACAAACCATCGGTGACTAACAAAATTTCTAATTGGAAAGTATTTGAAGGAGATGAACAGATCATAAACTTCCTAACTAACCAAGACAATTTCAAATATTTGGCTATTGACGATGAAGTATTCTAGGATCAATCAACAAAAAGTGATCCTCGGATAGTTCAATATATTCACAGTTCAAAGTCTCACACAATCCCGAAAGGGATAGTTAATTTGGAAAATCGTTTTGACCTGAAAGAATGATTTAAGGGGCCTAAGAATGCAAAGACCGGTAGCTCCTGTCCCATGCATGAAAATATAAATCTCAGAACCTCAGAAAACCCAAAGAATATAAATATTAGTACGACTATATCTAATTAGGAAAGGAAGGCGTATCTCAAATTGTTCAGACAATATCAATATGTCTTTGCATGGTCCTATCGGGATCTGAAAACTTATGATATCTGCATCATTCAACACACTATCCCGTTAAAGCCCGAAGTGAAACCCTTCCAACAGAAGCTCCGAAAGTATCACCCATCCCTGGAACCTCTCATGTATTAGGAATTGAAGAAAATTTTAGATGCCAAAATCATCTTCTAGGTTAGGCATTCCACATGGGTAGCAAATTTGGTTCCTGTGAGGAAAAATTCTGGAGAAATCCGCTTATGCGTAGATTTTAGGAACCTCGATAGAGATTCAGAAAAGGAAAATTACCTAATCCCACCAATGGATCAACTCCTGTAGACCGTGTCTGGCTTGGAGATTTTCTCTCTGCTAGATGGTTTCTTAGGTTACAACCAAGTTTTGGTTTCATAGGAGGATCGCTTAAAAATTACCTTCCGAACCAAGTGGGGAACTTTTTCTTATAAATGCATGCCCTTTGGGTTAATCAATGCAAGAGAAAATTTCCAAAGGGCCATGGAAGTAGCATTTCAGGGACTAATCAACAAGTGTGTAGTAGTTTACTTGGACGATGTGACCGTGTATTCAAAAAATAGAAAATATCACATCCAACACTTAACCCAGATTTTCAAAAGGTGTATAAAATATGGTATATCCTTAAATCCTAAGAAAAATATTTGCAGCATCAAGGAAGGTAATATGTTAGGCCACATTATATCTCAAGCAGGCATCCGCATAGACCCAGAAAGGATTAAGGCCATAGCTCAACTACTTTTTCAAGGATGTTGTCAGCAACATTTAAACTGTTATATCTCAATCCCCCATGTTATGAAGTCCTTATTTTAATATATATTTCTTCCTTTATACTTTCGCTTCCGACCAATCCTTGGTTGCGGTATTGACTCAGAACAATGATGAAAACAACGAGGCCCCAGTGTCGTTCATGAGAACTAACCTCCAAGGAGCCGAACTAAATTATCATGTCATAGATAAATAGGCTTATGTAGTTTATAAAGTAGTAAAATACTTCAGGTCCTACATCCTCAAGAACCACACCAAAGTAATTGTGCCTCATCCTACGGTCCGATCCCTATTCACTCAACAGGAAATGGGGGAAAGAAGAGGAAATTGGATGGTAGTAGTCTAGGAATTTGATCTAGATATAAAACCTGCTAAACTAGTTAAAGGGAAAGGGTTGTGAAAACTAGCAGCCGAAGGCTAGGACCAAGTAAATGAAGATTCTGGATGGGAGAATGAAATGTCATTATAGTGTGGTGAATCTCCATACATTTCCCTAGGGCCATAATCTTGGTATGATAATTTGACTTATCTCTTGCACCATGGCACTTGCCCAAAAAATATCAACCCTAGGGAAAGGAGAGATCTCAGGTTAAAATCCACACAATATCGCCTCATAAATTTGGTACTCTTTCAAGTTAATTATGATGGGGTAATTTTAAGATGTCTCGAATGTGAATATGCAGACAAAGTTTTGAAGGAAATCCATGATGGCCCTTCTGGTGGAAATTTCGCAGGAAATACCACCGCTCATAAGATACTAAGAGATGGCTATTATTGGCCCACTTTGTTCAAGGATGCTCACACCTATGCCAGCAACTGTAAAACTTTTCAAGTAAGCATGAGAAAGGAAAAGAGAGGGGCAGTTCCACTCCAACCTATGACTGTTTCTATTTCTTTTGAGCAATGGGGGTTAGATAGCATAGGATAAATTACACCAATATCTTCAAAATAGCATAAGTACATACTTATTGCCACCGATTATTTCAAGAAATGGGAAGAGGTCATCCCTCTGAATCATGTAAACGAGAAGGTAGTAATCCAATTGATAGAACAAAAGCTAATCACAAGGTTTGGTATCCCTTTTGTCTTGGTTTTTGACAATGCAGCTTATTTTTCTTCCACCCTATTGACAGATTTTTCTATAGACAAAGTAATCATAATTAGTTACTCTGCAAATTATTATCCACAAGGAAATAGAGTGGCAGAATCAACAAATAAGAACCTAGTGAGAATTTTGAAGAAAACGGTTGCACACAACCAGAGGAATTGGCATTATCTAATCCATAATTCTCTATGGGCCGATAGGGTCACACCCAAGGTAGCTATAGGAAATTCCTTGTACTTTCTATTATATGGATAGGAATCCATTCTCTTGAATGAGATTTATCTTCCATCTCTCCAACTTGCCCAATATTCTTGAGGGCAACCTTCATCAGCCATACAACAAAGGATTGACACTCTGCTTATGATGGAAGAATAAAGGGAAAAATCTAAATCAAAATTTGTATCTCACCAGCAAATCGTTAAAATGTGATTTGACAACCATAAGGCTAAAGAGAATAATTTTGAAGTAGGAGACTTAGTCCAAAAATGGGACAGAGCAAACGAGCCAAAAGGTAAACATTCTAAATTTCAGAATATATGGCTTGGCCCTTTCCAGGTGGATGAGAAGATTGGGGAAAGCACTTATCTATTACAAAATCTGAGGGGGCGACCTGACACCCTCCTAGTAAATGGCCAAGCCCTAAAAAAGTATTTCCATCCAAAAAAAAAAAAACATTTTGTTTGTATGCGTGTTTGCATGATTTTGTTTTTATATAGGTCAATTACGAAATACATTTTTTATTTTTTTTGTTGTGTTATTTATTTGCGCTTTTGAAGGTTTTGTTTATCAAGACAACGGTTAACCTCAAATCAGGTGACATTATGAACTCCATTCCTAATTCATCGCTCACATACAACATGAGAAAGTGTTGGGGACCTGCGGTTTCTCTGAGGAGTCCTCTATCTAACCCACACAAATGAGCAACTTCGGAGAAATGCAGAAGTGTTTTCCCTGTGTTCTGGTCAAACCTTAAGGGAAATATGGTAAGTTGAAAAGGACTACATGAAACCCAGAAGAAAAATCTAGATAAGGATTCATCTTAACGACCTCATTTTGCAAAATAAATAGACATCATCCTCTCCCACTTACTTAGGGCATTCTGCCGAAATAAAATTTACTTTACCAAATGAGTGAATAGTAGGAGAGGGTATGCAGATAAATTCGTTGGAGCTATGAACCCTCGCTAGAAATAGAGCGAGGTATGTGATGTCGAGGTGACTCCGTCAGGGCTATGGATGCTTGTTGGCAGTGAAGCAACATTGTAGCAAGTGATTCAAGGTAACCAAAGGTTGCACGCCAATGAATACTTTACTATATTTTGTCAAAAAAGGGAATGAGTTAGGGTTACAGGAAGCAAAGGAGGAGTAAAGCTGGAAAACCCCACAGGCAGGCCCAGAAGCATCAACCGAAGAATTTCAATTGCAAGGGTAAAATAGGCTCTTATTTAAAACTAGTCAAGTTCTCCGCCAACTTTTGTATCAGCCGAGCCTGAAGGAGGAACATAGATTCTACTTTCTCCTAGTAAATCGCCATTTGTTGAGCACTCAACACACCCTAAAAAGTCTTTGTCAAATTTTTTTGGGTACCACTTGATTTTTTTCTCTGTCTAATTCGACTTCAATATGAAAATGTTGCCTCTGCTTATCTTTTGTTTCTCATTTAAGTCTCTCTAAGTCTTCTTGAACTTGTGATAACCCATAACTTAAAAGACTAACATTTAATAAAAGAATCAAACAACTAAAATCTTTCACCTGAAGCGCCTGATTCAGCATCGGAAGGAATTAAGATATACTTAGAAAATTGAATTTGTCGAGCACCGATCTTCATCCACATCGACAAAAGGAAACTTTATTTCGTGGAGGTCATTACACAAAACAATATCGTCGATAGTCGATCTCGTTCGGCATCGACGAAAGGAAAAGAGAGAAAACAACAAACGAGGAAAGAAAAGGATCGTCGATAGCCGATCCCCAAAGCATTTCGGCATCAACAAGTTTATGAGAGGTCTAATCTGTAGAAAACGTGATAAGTTTATCCCCGATCGTTGACCTCCAATACCTTTTGGGCATCGACAATACCAGTTTATTTTTACACACGCATCTTGTTGAAACCCCGATTCCAATTCATATACATGATCAAACCACTCGTCTTCACCTGCCACATGTCCTTGCCAAATTTGATAAACGTACGATCTAGTTTTCCTTTGAGTCGTTATCGGTACCCGAGATCCAAGCCGCACCCTGAATAAGTTTTTCCACATCAGTGTTGCAGGATGAAAACAATCAGCATCGGAGGTTTTTTTTTTAAGAATGGTGTTAGCGGAAACATCCATCGTACATCGCCGATTTCGACTTCCACACTAGAAAATTGGCACGATGGGACGTTTTAACGCTAGATATGTTTAGATTAGATGCATTTAAAGGGATAATTAATTCCAAAACTTGCATTAATTGCTAATTCATGCACAAATCAAAAAGACCATTTGAACCTTCTGGTACAATGCATCACCCTTTGTGCCTCCACCACCAACCCACGATGAATTAAATTGCAGAGATTCAGTGATAGATTTGTTTGAATTTCACTCAGTACCCGAATTAATTAGTTAATACGACTGGTAAGATCTTTTCCGTTAAATCCTCTTGAGTCATTGTAAACAATATTATTTTTCACGCTAAGGAGTTTCAAAACATCCAAAAGAACGATACGAGCAATCTGAAAGATTCTGAACCCTCCATCAGTATCAAACTATAGAGTTTAGCAAGCATTACAGGTACGTACCAGTCTAGATTTTCTGTGTTTTCACTTCACATATACATTTTTATTCAATTTTTTATCTATAGGATGGCCTTGAAGGGTTTTTTTATTTGCACGAACAATGCCTCCAAGAAAACCAACCACCAGGAAATATCCAAGAGTGTCGAAGCTAAAGGAACCAGATGTGGGAGAAAGTTCTTCCCCAGCAGCCACTAAACAACTAGAATTTACTCCAAAACTGGCACCCGTCATCAAGACATCCACCAAGAATGTTTTCATTTAACCTCTGACCTTTGGAGACATGGAAGTGAGCAGAAGCCCCTTTTAATGGACCCAACACAAGGTAGAGATATCCATTTGGTACAGGATGTGGTGGAAAGTGGAATGCTCATGTTAGAACGAGTGCAATGGGTGCTTGATCAGCTACTAAATGACCCGGACTTATTAAAAATGACAGGATCCCCTGTGGATAACCCAGACAGAGGCCAGGTGGGTACAAGCGACCCTAAATTTATAGATATTGATGAAATTGATGGGTTGGATGACCTTGAATTCCCAACGCCACTAGCTGGGTTGCCAACAGGTGTGGTGACTCAACCAAAAACAGTCGGGCTATCAGTAGAAACAAGTGCATTAGATCCTCTCCACGAGCTAATTAAATTCTATTCAGATGATGAGAGCCCAGAATCATCTCTTGAGACCCGTGTGCACATCTAGGAGGGAAAAGGACTCGAGAAGAAATCTTCTCCTATCCCCGAAGTCCAAATTCTGGAGGCTCTGTAGAAAGAGAAGGAAGCCGAGAGTGTCCTAGACACAAAATTTTCATATGCACCAGAGTCCCAAGCGGACAATCTGAAAGACCAACTAGGGTCGGACAAGCCAGAGCAAGGAGTCCCACAACAAGAAATCGACGCTTCGAAGAATGATGAACAAGTAAGTATCGAGTCTGTTCTTGATGCCTCTATTTCAATCGATGCACAAAACCTTGATGATAAATAGACATAATATGGGTTGTCGAGGCATAACGAGGAAGTTCAAGAACCTTATCTTGAACAAGTGTATACCACCGATATTTTTGGAAATACACTTACATGGGGGGATCAGTAGATTCCCGAACCTGTGGATGAGGTAGTTGATATACATGCTATAGTTTATGATCGGAAGAGGAAGGCCATCATCCAAAAAAACACTAAGAAGAAGAGAATCACTCTAGATAGATCCATCCTCATTACTACAGAGGAACCTCTAATCAACACCGAATATGATAAAATATCTGAGCTCATCGACGCAAGGATGGAAATCACGGATGCCACCCTGGATAGATCTAAATGAGATGAAAAGGAGTTGGTCATCACCCTGAAAGAACTAGAACATTTGCACCACCTGGAAAGTACTATCAGGACACCACATAGGCCAAGGTGTACCTGAGGAGTGAGTACAAAGAGGCCTAAATAAAGTTCACGAACAAGCAGGACCTTTTCACTACGAAGATAGTTGAGCTCTAGGAAGATATTCTCATGGCACTTGCGACGTGAAAGGATATGCAACGGTGGTACGAAAAGGTGCAGAAAAATGTGGAGTGAATCGACTACATTGGTGCAGTCCAACAGGGTCGAGGTAAAGAAGAACATAGCATTCAGGTGTTGAGTGAAATCAATGTAGATCGCATAAAAAAATCTATCGAATATTGGGCAAGAATATCAGAGGAACCAAACTGAGAAATTCAAGAGAAATGTGCCAAATGCAAGAAACACTGGGGTAAAATCAACAAGGCTATGAAGGATATCGGGCTCCCCGATTTCCACACCCCCGATGACTTCATCAACTTGCGCGACATAGTCGAATTTCACACCAAGAAAGATTCGCTATGGGCCAAAGAGATAGCGAAGGTGACCAACACAACACCAGGATAGGTGCAACAATTCACAGAACACTCGATAAGAGCTAGGGCTATGCTGCAGCAGTTGAGAATCAGTCTGGTCAAATGTCAGGCACATGCAGTAAATATCAGAGAGATTTGTGCAGCTCTAATGGAACAACACAGATTTACATACACCCACACCTGTGAGGAGTTGTTCATTAGTTGGTTGGAGTATGAGAAAAGTCACCCTTTCAAAGGGATATCTTGAGATGACTATTGGAAAAATGTTAAGAGAGAAATCCATGTGGCGATTTTTGTTTTGTTTAATTTCACTTTAGCTATTATTTTTAGTTAATTTTACATTATAAATAAGAGCATCGGCCGATTAGTCAAAGGTCGATGGTTGTTGCAAGAAACTCTCTTTTTTGGTTTTGTTAAGAATTATTTCCTATCTACCTTTAATAGAGAAGTCCTTCTAGACCAGAGACAAAGTTATATTTTCATCAAATGCATGTGTGATTGGACGTGAAGAAGAACTATTTCCTATATCGTCTCATGAATGTATGTTGTAATGAGTAAGAGCAATTAAATCTATTGTCAAGTTATTTCGTGCAATGTTTTGGTGTCCTTTTCTTTATGATGAAGATAAATCAATGTGTTAATGTGTGATGGATGATTAGAGTAGGTGAATTATTTTTCTTGCCATTATCTTCTTGCATATTTGTTTTCTTTTTGATAATTAGTATCTCAAACAGTGATTGGATGCTCACATGGTTAACGTATTATTACTAGGTCTACGATATAGAATTGTCATCTACATGTTTGAGTACCAGGTTATCCCAAGCTTAGCCTCTTCTCCAGTAGTTAAACGTAATCATGTTTTGTTTCCAAGTTGGTTTATACTAGATTACATCTTATATCGGTCCCACCTAAGAGAAAACACAAAAAGATAAATTCCAAACTGAAGGAGACGCCTTAACAAGAAAACATAAATCTAGTTGATTAATTGGTTGGATCGCAAGATCTGGAGAACCATTCCACTATTAAATGCTGCAGAGTCTAATTGGGCCTCGGTGGTGGGTTCGGTTCCTACTGTTGAATTAAGGGATATAGGAAGCATCAACAGGTCCCTTGGACTTTAATTTACTCCTTTGGTGGGACTATGTCTATGTTATTAAAGTTGTCATGTCCACACTCTTTCGAGTGATGCATTTCCCTCATAATCTAAACATTGTGACCATTGACCATATTTCATCCGTTAGTCCAAATATGACTACTGACCATCCAACTTCCCTGAATGTTCCTTATATGAAATTGATATCCCTCCCACAACAAGTTAATTATGTGGTATCAAGTCCCATGCCTTCAACTACTAATGATAATGATCCTCTCAATGTATTCTCAACTTATTTAGAGTCACATCTGATAGTTTATGTGGTGAACTCTTCAATTGAGGATTTGGAGCCTGATATTTCCCTCGTTACTCCTATTGAGTCTCTTGACATACATTTTTTCCAGAGCATTGTTCTTCCATCAAATGAAGACCTCTTGGAATCCATGTTCAAGACACATGAGCATAGTTCGCTTTCTATTTCAATCTTGTTAAAAAATGAAACAGATAAACATGATAATAGTTCACTTTTTGTGTCAATATTATTAAGAAATGAAGTAGATAAGTATGAGCATAGTTTTCGTTCTGTGTCAATCTTGTTAAAAAATGAAACAGATCCCCCTTTTTGGGTATGTTTCATATTCTTTACACAAGTAGTAGTGCATGCATTGCATCGGGCGCGTAGGGGGGCTTGAAGGGGGGCCTCTAGGCCCCCCCAAGAAATTTTTTTTCCCTCGGGGAACATGTCGCATTTTTTTCTCATTTTTTGTGTTGCATCTATTTTCATGTCCATTGTTGGGCGGTTTTTTGGCACATGATTTTTTTCCAATGTTTTTCTATTTCCAGTTAAGGAATTAAGGTTGTTGACTAATCCAAGTCATTGGGTTATGGTTTTGTATGCCGCTGGATCCTATATTTATATTGTATTATAAACAATGTATCACTATGAATGAATGTAAAATATGTTGGTTTTCCCGGTTTGGGTTTCCAAGGGAAAAATCTCTGTGTAATGTTTGTATTTTCCATTGTATCTTTTCTGTTCTTTTACTGAAAAACTGTTTGTAGTAAATATTGTATAAGTTTAAAATCTACATTTGGTATCAGAGCTTTGTTGGCTTCAGGGGGATGCCTTTGTGCTCAAGGGTTTGTCTTGGGACTGTGATAAGCCTTGTTACAGTGGGAGATCTATGGTATTCATTTTTCAGGTGAAAAGAAATGGCAAGCAATTCGAAAATGGAGATCGAGAAGTTTCATGGGAAACGTTTTCAGCTGTGGAAGCTCAATATGGAATATCTGTTGGTGGAAAGAGATCAGTGGATCACGATAGATCCAGGTACTACACCTACAGGAACTTCAACAAATGACTAGAAAAAGTTGGATCGGAAGGAGAAGAGAACAATTCGACTGTCTCTCTCATATTCAATATTACTAAATGTGTCAGAGGAAGCTACAACCAAGGATTTATGGGACAATTTGGGGAAGTTGTATCAATCTAAGTCCCTATTAAATAAACTATTCCTGAGAAAAAAGTTGTATAACTTGAGGATGAGAGATGGAGACACGGTGGGAGAGCATTTGAACACTTTCAATACTTTGGTCAGTCAGTTAGTATCTGTTGAGATTAAAATTTTAGATGAAGATAAGTTTATCAATTTACTGTGTTTTTTACCATACTCATGGGATAGTCTGGTTGTGGCCATAGTTAGTAATACAATTTCCTTGAATTTCGATGAAGTGGTCTCATCCTTTTTGTCGGAGGAGATGAGACAAAATAATGTGGAAGGACAGAGCACAGATGCATTATTTTAAAGAGGGCACTCCCAGGAAAGAAATGTATCTAAGTTCTCAAGCGGGGGATATAAATCTAAGGGTAGATCTAAATCTCCTGGAAATTTTGTAAAGGTATGTTGGAGATGTGGAAAATAAGGGCACTACAAGAAGCAGTGTAGATCCAAAGTTGAGAAAAAGAAGGGATCTAAAGAATCTCCTTCTACAGAAGAAAATACCTCCAAGGAAGAAGTAGGGGATGTGTACTTGGCTTCTTAAAGCACACATGAAGATCATGAGGCATGGTTGGTTGACTGAGTTGCATACTTTCATATGACTCCCCACAGGGAGTGATTCTGTGAATATGAAAGGTATGATGGAGGTAATGTTTTCCTAGGTGATGACTCGAAAAACATAATCATAGGTCGAGGAAAATTAAAGTTGAGGCTCATAGATGGAAGATTACACTACCTGGTGTTCTGCACATCCTAGGATTGGCCAGGAATTTGATTTTTGTAAGAAAAATGGATGATGCAAGGGTAAAAACAATATTTGAAAAGGAAACCTGGAGGATGGTTTGAGGAGAAATGGTGTTGTTGAAGGGAGTTTGGTTTGGAACTCTATATAAGATGCAAGGAAGTACTACTAGTGATGGGTGTAATAGTTCCAGTGTTCTTGATATTGGAGTTGAAGAAGAAATAACTCCAATAGTATCTGGAGAAAAGGTTATGTTGGGGCATCAAAGACTAGGGCATATCGGAGAGAAGGGTCTTCGACCACTATGCGGTAAAGGTATATTTGAAGGTATGTCTAACTGCTCTCTGGATTTTGATTTCTTTGAACATTGTGTATATGGGAATTAGAATCGATTAAGGTTCCCCTCTAGTGCATCGAGGGAAGAAGAAATTTTATAGCTAGTTCAAAGTGATTTTTTTGGACCTGTATCGGTCCCATCATTGGGTAAATCCATGTAATATGTCTCATTTATAGATGACTTCTCGAGGAATACTTGGATATATTTCCTCGGGAAGAAATATGAAGTCTCTGACAGGTTTAAAGAGTTTAAGTCTCTTGTTGACAATCAAACAGAGAAAAGAATTAAGGTGTTGAGGAAAAATAATGGTAGAGATTTCTGTGGACATGAATTTGAAGAATTCGATAAGAAGTGTGTTATATAAAGGAATAAGACTACTCCATATACACCTCAGCATAATGGAGTTGCAAAAAGGATGAACATGACACTGATGGAAAAAGCAATGTGCATGCTTAGTGGTGTTGGGTTAGGGAAAAAATTTTGGGTGGAAGCAGTGGGTACTGCATGTTACCTAGTCAACACATCACCCTCATCAGCATTGGATGAAAAGACTCCACGAGAGATATGGACTGGTAAGAAACCTTTTCTCACTTATCTCAAGGTATTTGGTTGTGATGCATATGCTCATGTTCCAAAGGAAAATAGGAGTGAGCTAGATAAGAAGGCTGAAAAGTGTATCTTTATTAGATATGCAGATGGTCTCAAAGGTTATAAGCTTTGGAACCCAGAAAATAAGAAGGTAGTGTATAGTCGAGATGTGGTATTTAGAGAAATGAAGGATGTTGTTAAACAAGAATTCCTACCAATTAAGGAAGAACCAGAGAAAATAGAGTTTGATTTAAATGATGATGAATCAGACTCTATAGAAGAACATGAATCAGAAGAAGAAGATCCTCATACTCCATTATTGAGGAGATCGGTTCGAGAAAGAAGGCTACCAGAAAGGTATACTCCATTTGATTTTCGTTCAACTTTTTCTTTGTCTATTACTGATGATGATCCTAGAACTGTCAGGGAGGAAGTGGATTCAGAGGATGGAAATCTCTGAAAAAAGTCCATGGACGAAGAAATGGTAGCCTTGGATAAGAATGAGGCTTGGGATCTAGTGGAGTTGTCGACTGGAATTAAGCCCATTGGAAGAAAATGGGTATTTAAAAAGAAGTTGAATGCAGAAGGAAACGTGGAGAAATACAAAGCTTGGTTAGTAGCAAAGGGTTATTCCTAGGTTAAGGGAATTGATTTTGGTGATATTTTTTCTCATGTTGCCAAGTTAACCTCTATACAAGTTATGTTATCTATTGATGGTGCATTTGATTTTGAAGTAGAACAAAAGGATGTGAAGACAACATTCCTACATGCGGATATGGAAGAAGAAATCTATATGAAGCATCCAAAAGGATTTGTTGTGAAGGGAAAGAAGGAGCTGGTATGCAAGCTGAAAAATTCCCTGTATGGTTTAAAACAATCACCAAGGAGGTGGTATCAAAAAATTGATACTAATATGTTGGGAATTGGTTTCATAAGAAGCAAAGAGGATCATTGTGTGTATTTTAAATTAATTGGTGATCATTTGATTTATATGGTCTTGTATGTAGATGACATGTTTCTGATAGGAAACAACAAGGAGATTATCTAGGATGTAAAAACTCATGTGTCCTCTAAGTTTGACATGAAGGATATCGGTGCTTCAAATTTCATTTTGGGCATGGAAATTTAAAAAGATCGGAAAAAGAGGAAATTTTGGTTAAATCAGAGAAAATATGTCGACACAATATTGCAGAGGTTTAATATGCAGGAATGTAAACCAATCAAGGTTCCTATTCCTGTTGGTGTAAAGTTATATGTGGATCAGTGTCCCAAGACACAGGAAGAGGAGGAGGACATGTCTTGTGTTTCATATGTGAGTGAAGTTGGTAGTTTGATGCATGCAATGGTCTGTACTAGACCGAAAATTGCACATGCGGTGGGATTTTTTAGCAGGTATATGTCAAAACCAGGGAAGGAGCATTGGAAAATAGTAAAAAGGGTTTTCAAGTATTTGCGTGGCACTTATAGCTATGGACTGTGCTACCAAGGAAGACCAGGATTGGAAAAAGTGTTGGATATACATGTATTTGTCGATGAAGACTAGGATGGAGATCCGGATCGTAGGAGATCTAAAAGTGGGTATTTGTTTAACCTGTTTGGAGGAGCAATAAGTTGGATGAGAAAAAGATAGGTTGTAGTGGCCCTTTCAACTTTCAACTACAGAAGTTGAATACATGGCATCCACTCATGCAAGTAAGGAAGCAATATGGTTACAAATATTGTGTTCAGGTATTGGGTTGGTACAACAATATGTAAGGATATATTGTGATAGTCAAAGTACAATTTTTCGGGAGAAGAACCTAGCTTATCATTCAAAGACAAAGCATATTGATATTCAATATCACTTTGTGAGAGACATGGTTGAAGAAAATAAAGTGTTGTTGATGAAGGTGGACACTTTGAAGAATGTTGCATATTAATTAAAAAAAAATGTGAGAACTGAGAAGTTCTCTTGGTGTAGAGGATCCATGGGCATTGTTGCCCTGGATTGTTGACTATGTAACCCTGTAACCCCCAATATGCAAAGAAAAAAACAAGTGGGAGAATGTTGGGTATGTGTTATATTCTTTGCGCGTGGGGGGGTTTGAAGGGGGGGGGGNTAGGCCCCCCCTTGTGGGGTGATAGCCCCATGCACGGGGGTTTGGGGGTAGTGCCCTCGAGAATTTGTTTTTCCTCAGGAAATTTGTCTCATTTTTTACTCGTTTTTAGTGTTGCCTAGATTTTCGTGTCCATCGTTGGGAGGTTTTTCGGCACATGGTTTTTTGCCGATGTTTTTCTATTTATGGTTAAGGAATTAGGGTTTTTTACTAATCCAAGTCATTGGGTTAGTGTTTTAGATGCCGTTGGCTCCTATATGTATATTGTATTGTAAATAATGTATCACTATGAATGAATATAGAATATGCTAGTTTTCCCGGTTTGGGTTTCCATGAGAAAAATCTATGTGTAATGTTTGTATTTTCCATTTTATATTTTTTGTTCTTTTACTGAAAATCTGTTTTCAGTAAATATTGTACAAGGTTAAAATCTACACCTCTCCAATTGAGTCGATTCTTCCACTAGTTCTAGTACCTGAACCTTAATTTCCTTCGCTTTGTGTCATTTGATCCTCTTTCTTCCTCCCTCTTTGGTGAACCTATTCCTATCAGTATCCAGGAGTCTAATAGAGTGTATAATAAGATTCGATGGATGAAACGAAGCTTGGGGGGAATGTCTCCAACCTATGGATATCATGCTCGAGTCAATCCACTAGATTTTTCGAATCATGCTGGGGGGAAAGTACCAACCTCTAGAAATCATGTTGGGAAGAAACCCACCAATGGGTATCACTCAAAGTACCAACCTCTGGATATCATGTTGGGAAGAAACATGTCAATGGGTATCAATCCAAGAATAGTTCATTTTCGGTTTCAAGCTTGTTAAAAAATGAAACCAACCCTGAGCATAGTTTCATTCTCTATTTCAACCTCATTAAAAAATGAAGTAGACACTTCGAGAATAGTTCATTCTATGTTTCAAGCTCGTTAAAAAATGAAGCAAACATCTTATTGTCTGCTTAATGGTTGCACTTGCTACTACTTCACTACTATTTGTTGTCTCACTTTCTTGTGGCCATTGTAATTATGATTGATGCTATCCATTTGCATCACGATGCTCCCATTTTGTAGTTACCCTCTAGAGAGGCATGCTATCATGAGTGGTCCTTGCTTTCCATACCTACTTTCTAAACCATATCACAATCATTGCTTAAGATTCGTTCCACCCATTGGAACTTAGTTGCATGACACTCATTATTTCTAGACGATATTATTATTTTTTCTTTATCGTGCTCGTAAATACATGAGAATAAGTTATCGAGTATAATTTTATCACCTTTTTGGGCTGTTAAAAACTATACGAAAAAGGAACTCTTTGGAGTCTCCTTTAATCTCTTTTCGGATTCTCTAAACATGAAAATATTGTCGAGCGATCTTTTTTCCTTTCACACTCCTTAAAGGGTTTGAAAGGGCATCTATTCGATGTAATTTTAACCCTTTTTTAGACTAGATGGACTAATTATGAAAAAGGAATACTCTTGTCAACCTTAGCTAGAAGAGATTTCCCTTGTATTGTTGTATACATTTTCGGGCTCGAGGGACTAAATTTATGAAAAAGAAGACTCTTGAAGTCTCCTTTAAGTTCTTTTCAGACTCTCTAAACATGAAAATACCACTAAGTTTACCTTCTCAAGGATCGTAAAATTATACATTGAAGGACCCATATGGGATCAAACCTCTCCTTCTTCAGGTTCGTTAAATATGTGATGATGTACTCATTGAAGATGAGCTATATTGAGCATATGTTATCCTCCTTAACCTTATTAAAAAACAAAGAGGTACTCATCGTTCATGGTGGGGGGGGCAGAATTTGAGAGAAGTGGGTCAATTTTTTGGAAAGCATTTTAACAGCTTTTTGTTGTCGCCCTTGAAAATGGCACTTGTTTGCATATTGTCTTACAGTTGGATAATTTCCTTGTCTTTGAGTCATACCAAGCTCGTGAGTAATTATACTCCTTTGGCCCACCTAAAGAGTTCTCTAGTTATATTCGCACTATGTTTTGGTCTATATCTCATCAAGTCAATTCTTCCAAGTCATTTTCCATACCTCACAATGTTCAAGGGAAGTTTCAACTCAAATAAACGGTTCGGCAGTATTACCAACCTTCTTCCTCATGTTATTTTGTGCTCATTTGATCTATTATCTTACATCCCTTTCCTATGTCAATCTCATGTCGATGATGGGGGACACATCATGGCCCTCCTTCGATGATTATGTTCCTATCGACTTCAACACATTATATAGGATTTAGACTTAGAAACTAGTTAGTACCTTCGAACCGACATGCCCCAATGGCAGGTCTCCTCACTTTCGACAGTAGTTTTACATCATTTGCCTCTCATCAAATGATTCCATGAATGTTTGACTTCAACTCATTTATTCAAATTTTTTGGAATGTACTAGGGTACCTTGGGATTCATTATCATCATTGGTGATTTCCCTAACACTTGTTAATGGTATACATTAATGACTAGTAATAAAGTGGTTTCTGCCATGTTTGACATCAACACATCTATTGACGTGGCTATAATCGTACCATTTAGGGATCAAGATGAAAACCTTGGGAACCCCTTAGGCACCCACCTCTATTACGTGCCTCACCTAGGTTGCAATGAAGATTATTTGAGTACTTAAAAGATTCCAGTATCGCCAACATACCGGTGATGTCATTGATATATATGTTGGGACATGGATCCACTTTGTATTGTTATGTGGCTATGATTTTGTCATATCGTATCTCCACTGTGTATTATTTTGTGGCTACAACCCTATCGAGTCATGGAGGTATGGATCCACATTTTATTTTTGGTGGCCATGTCCTTATTCAGTTCTTTCATGGATCCATAGTATATTGGTTGGCGGTCATGCTTTGGGTTAGTTTATTCTAAGTATGGGTATGCCTACCTCAAGGATGATACATATATATTTGTTGATGTTTGATTGTAGCTCCCGCCTAACTATCCTATTCCAAAACCCTTGCACATATATTTTTGCAAAGTGATTCAACCATCAGTTTCTCTTCTGACCTCACACTTTAGGGGGCATATGTTACACACCTATTTTTCATGATTAAGTGTTTCACTTTATTCACCATGTGAGAGTGTTTTTCATAATCCCTAGACATGTTGGAGGGGAAACCTATCATTTGGAGGTCAAAATACTATATTTTACCTTGATTTTTTGGCCTTTTTTTAGTATCATCGCTCCCCTACCCATATGAAAAGGAGGATGAACCCTTGTCATCACTCCTTTCTTATATCTAGGGGAGCGATACTATTTCCCTCTACTTAGTTCTAGGGGAAGATATGAAGTTGTTACAACCATCATTCCTTATTTTGAGAGATTGTTTCCATGAGATTTCAGATGGTTAGGCGTCAGTTCGAGCTATCCTCTATACAAAAATTGTGCACATGCTTTGAAGTAAAAATGGATCAAATCTTGATTTCCATGTATATTTCTACCTTTCATCGGGATCACGATTTTCACATATATTTCTTCCTTCGTGCGCCTAGTGTTGTAGGTTGTGGTTTTCAAATTTTATTTCACTCTTATATGGTGTTGTCATAGAACATAACCTGACACATGTATAAGAGCAGAGTGTGTCAATTACTTTCCAAAAACATTAGTGCACGTAATAGTTATTTAATCTTTAAAAGAGTCTGAATTAGAAAACTATGAACCATCATGAGAGCTTCACAAATAGAAGACTTATAATAGCTATCAAGGACATTTTAGTTGTCTCCTACCCTATTATCAAAATAGTTTTTCCTTCTTCCACCACATATTGAGTTTTTATACAATTATTTAACCCTCTACCGAAGGTACTCGACATTTTCATTTCTGATTATAGAAGCCCCAAAAAATCATCTCCAAAGCTTGCATCGATGCTAGATCCCTGTAGGTACTCTTTGATTAGTTTCATGATTAGGAAGTTGGCCTTGGCTCCTAGATCCTTGGTTTTCTTATTGGGTTCCAACCTAACAATGTCCACACAGCATCCTTCAATTGTTTTAATATGGGTAACAATGAAGAAGCTAAGTTTCATAATAGCGAGATAATGCGAGCTTTACCATACCTGTTGATTCTAGAGATTATTGCAAATCTACTAGCTCTGAAAATAGTTTATTGAATAAATTTACCTTATCAAGTATGTGAAATCCTTTTCTATAGGTGCTCCTGAAGTATGTAAATTTATTTTTCATAGATGGCCTCAAACAACTGTTCGCTAGTTCTGAAACTTTTACACTCCACCCATGTCCTTCATTGCTCATCTTCTTGGCACAATAACCAAGAACATGCCCACAAGCCTCCAACATGGTCGCCAACATCGAGGTAGCTACATGCAACCTGCACACCCTCTCTCATACATGTGTCAAGTTTTTGTTCTATGACATTGTCAGTTTATTTATTGACCTACCTACCCTCATACATGTGTTAGGTTTTTATTCTATGACAACGTTAGGTTTTGTTCTATAACAGAACCATATTAAATTTCCCAATGAAGGGTTGTGTCTTGGAATATGACATCATGATTTACCAAAATATTTTGTAAATGAGAGAAAATAATAATATAAATTTTCTCTTTTATTCTTTAATCATGGTTTGGCATCATAAAAATAATAATAACATTGAATTTTTTAACAAAAGAATATTATTACAAATCTGGTGCTTGGAATCATAAAGATAATAATAACATTGGATCTTTTAACGAAAGAAATTTTTTCCAAATTCATTTTTTATGAAAAATAATTTGGATATGACCTTTCAAATATTTAGTGACTTGTCTAGATTTCAAGATTTTAAGACAAAAATTGAAGGAGCATAAATCAGGTCAAAAACTTGAAGGAACATAAATCAGGTTTTCTCATGTTCTTTAACAATGATTTCATGAAAAAATAGTATTAACAATGAATTTTTTGACGAAATAAAATGACTTCAAATTTATACATCATTGTTCTTTTATGATAAATCAATGTGACCTATAAACTTTGAAAAATGGAGCCAGCAATGAGTATTTCATTAATAAAACAAACAAAACATTAATAAATTCAATGCCTATTTCATTAAAAAATAAATAAATAATAATTGTATTTCATTGAAAAATCACCAAACAATAGCCTAAAAATCACCAAAAAGTAGCCTTGTTTGGCTAGCTCTCTCTTCCCATGATTTTGGAGATGTGTATTTCAGTAAAAAATAACCAAACACTAGACATTTTTAGCTAGCTCTCCCTTCCCATGCTTTCGGATTTGAGTAAAAAAAACCAAACAATATCCTCGTTTGGCTATCTCTCACATCCATGCTTTTGGAGTCGATTCAAATGACACTAGCTTCTTGCCTCTTCCTAGGGGAATTGTTGCTACATAAATCTCCTTTGGCTATAGAAATGTGTGAGGATGCCTAGAAAATTGAATTATGGCTATATCAATCCGTGAGCTTGTTGGCAATCTGAATCATGGTTGTGGCAATCTGAATCATGGTTGTAGCAATCCGTGAGGATGCTAGCAATATGAATCATGGTTGTAAAAAGGAACGAGGTTGTAGATGTTGGCATTTTTGTTCTAGTGGAAGTCGTAGAGGGGTTTGGCTCGAAAATCCATGAAACAAATAATGAGAAGAATTCATAAAATGGAAAACAAATCAAGTATAAGGTTCGAGGTGGATATTACAAGTCATCCCAAGGAAGATTGTCGAAAGAGGCATGGAAATTAGAATGTCACTTAGAAGGAAACAAATTTGGTGGAGTCTTGTTCAGGTATGAATGATTATTCTTTACCATTTTGTAGTACCTCTCAATACATAGAATAATGGTTGTTAGACTCTAGTGCTTCTTACCATATGTGTCCACATAGAATTTGGCTCTCTAAATACCAAGCTCTTGATGGCGCATTGTGTTTATGGGAAACAATGCTTCCTGTAAAAATGGTGGGATTGGGAGCATAAAGATCAAGATGTTCGATGGTGTTGTAAGGACGTTGACAGAGGTAAGACATGTGCCTGGACTTAAAAATAATTTGATTTATCTGGGATTTTTGGAACACTGAAAGTGACCAAGGGAATTATGGTAGTAATGTGAGATATGAAGATTAGAAAGATTTACAGGATGGATGGGAGTATTGAAACAACTGAAGTAGTGATGGTATTTGAGGACGCAAGTGAATATACTCATTTATGGCATCAAAGACTTGGCCATATGAGAGAGAAAGCGCTCAAGGTACTAGTAAATTGTAGGTTACTTCCAAGTTTAAAATATATGAATTTGACATTCTACACACATTGTGTTTATGGGAAATCATATAACTAAATGTATCCTTGATTATATCCATTCATATGTGTGGGGGGCATCGCCTACAATTTCTTTTGGAGGATCATCATGTTTTGTGACATTTATAAATGATTAATCTAGAAATGTGTGGGTCTATTTACTCAAAATAAAATCTAATGTCTTTAATGTCTTTGTTGAGTCTCCATTTTGACACTTCTAATACCCTCTATTACCCCCCATCTGAACCTATTTTACCTATGTTATGAGTAGAAACTTGACAGTTGCCTCCATAAATACAATTAATGACCTTGTTCATGTGCATAGAGAGTTAATGTATGATTAAGGCATATTTTGTTTAATTTTCTTGAGTTAATTCGATTAAAATGGTTGATTTTTCATGATCCTAATTATTTGATCTTAATAAGCATTGATATGGTACCAAAAAAACCGCATAACATTGATCTCGTACCAACAGAATTGCATAATATTGATCTGGTACTGCCCTGTGCTATTCCAGTACTAGCCTGTGTTATTCTGGTACCAAACAACTGCACCTATTCCGATACCAGTGTGGCTGTGTTATTCCGGTACTAAATGACTATGTGTATTCCGATACCAATTGTTATTCCCAAAAATCGTTTGTTTGATGAGTTTGTTGTTGAATATTCCAAGAAATCAGTTGCATCGAAGTCTCCAAATTGGTTTTAAGATCATGATAGACTTCATCACTCATGCACTTCATGTCATGAGGATGAAGTCCATTCCTAAATATTCGATATGTATTTCCAATTGTAATATTTTAAAATTGTTTCATAATTATCCTTAGCTCTTGATAGTAACAGCTTACCTTGTTTATAAGGGATGTTGTATAGGTGATAGAGTACATGAAAGATGAATGAAATGAAGCAATTCATAAGCACCATATGATGCATATTGTTTTGATGTATAAGATGATGAGTTGTTGATTCGATTTACCATTTGAAGAAATACAAACGATCTATTGTCCAATTTCTGGGTATGATTAGAACGCTTTAGTCTGTTATCTTCTTAAAGCTTCCATGTTGGAATCAGGAAGGGCCCATTGCTCTGATATGGTAAGATTAATGTAAAATATAGCTCAGCTTTCTATTTCTATACATGTATGTTTTATTCCAGTACTCAATTGTGTGTGTCCTGTACCTTTTATTTTGATTTCTTGTTTGAGTTAAACTATGAATTCATAAAGTATACCTATTTTCTTTGATCTATATAATTTGTTAGATCTTTTGAGTAAATTTTGAATGGGATTGTATTAGTATACGTTTGATAAGTATGGTGCACTAGATATTTAGTAGTTTTACTTAGTTTCATAAACGGTAATTTGTGTTGAGATAGTTGTAAAGATTTATAAAATTTTACATTCCTGAAATTGTGTTCTTTATAGTGATTTTTATAATTTATTTTGAAATTTCAAGTGTGTTAATACAGGAACAGTTAATATCCCATCATGTACCCTACATGGACTATTAAATGGAGAATCTTACTACACCTAGTGTTTTCTTGTGTAGGGACAAATAGTTTCTTCCAGAATTGATTAAGTTATGAGTGATTGCCTTTTAAATGTGTGTGCAGAAAGTTGATCATTGTTTTTGATTGCTACAAGAGATAAGATCTAAGTTCATATATTCATTTCATGAACCTATAATGAACACATTTTTTCCCTAAGATAGAACCTTTTTGATTGACTTTTTGTTTGAGAAATTTCATTATCAGTTTTCTCTTCTAAGTTTGAAGTTGTGTGAAGCATTTAACAGAGTGTTAATGGATGATTAGTTTAGTTGGTACATGGGATAGATCTGAGTTCATATTTTCATTTCATGAGCCTATAATGAACAAACTGGACATGTGAGAAAGAACCTTTTCGATTGAGTGTTTATTAAGAGTTTTACCATGAGCTTTATTATTGTTGAAGTGTGCTCAGATTTTCTTGCTAGTTGTTGTTAAGAGTAGAAGCTACAAATAACTAATTAAAATTCCATATTTCCACTTCATGATCTTGTAAATGGACAAGGTATTATCTAAGCAAAATATTTTGAGTGCATTATTGCAAGTTTTTCTTTCTAATTTCTGAATTTTGTAAAGAGTGTTATCTTTGAAAACAGAGCATTTTGGTTTGAGATGATTTTCTTGATAGAGATATACTCATCAGACATAGGAACCTATGTGTTATCAACACATATAGTCCATCAACTCTACTGATTACGAATCCTGGTTGATAATTTTTGTTTGGTAATATATTATGCAAATAATTGCACCAACATTTTGGTGTTGTTGTCGGGGAGTTGTAAACGGTAATAGGTAGTATTTAAATCAGATTGATTTAATGGTTTTGGATTGGATTTATGGATGAGCTAAGGGCGGAGAGAATAAGGTAAGACATGCGGGGAGAGCCCATGCATCCACTTTGGTGGGGTTGCTCCAAATTTAGGTTGTCCTCTCTTCTTTTGATGCAAGTGTGTTTTTATTTCTGCAAATTTATTTTTATTTATGATAAGCTAACCTGTGAGAATAGATAACCTAGTGACAACAGGGTACCAATAACACAAGGAGTTCAAGTTTGGTGTGTTTTGTTTTTGCAAATTGTTTTAAAATTTAGATCTTTAATGATAAATCATGTTTGGGGTGCTGTAAGAACCCCCCGAGTACTAATCTATGTTGCGAGATAGGGATCATAAACCATCTAGAGTAATTCAAGGATGATCAAGAGATTGAAGAATGTTCCTCCAAGAACTTTCTTGCATTCTAGCAGCAGCTGGGATATCCACCTCTTAGGAAGAGAATATATTGATAGCAGTCAAGAATTTAGCTCTCTCTCCACAGGAAGATTCAGAAGTCTCCTTGAATTCCTCTTGTCAATTTGTTGAGGAGAATAAAGAATCATGGATAGAATTTAATGGAGAAAAACTAGTGGAACCTGAGATTGAGGATTCCTTAGCATGCCTCTCATCAGATCTTGTATGTACTCCAAATAACAATCATCTTGAAGAGGATAATCTGCATATCATGGTAGAGGAGGACATTCAGTGTGACCTAAACAAAGAAGAGAAACAAGAATATAGTGATCCCATTGAAATATGGTTTCAATTAGTTATTAGGTCACACCACTCTTTTATTTATTTCTTGATCTCATTATCAAAGTAGTTGGTCCTTCATACTCTGGTATGCATTAAAATTTATCTTTTAAACCTGAGTATGGATATATTTCTAACCCTGTTATGCACATGGCTTCAATGGAAGTATTCATATACTTGAAGGACATTTTATTTTGTTCAAATAGAGTAGGATAGGTAAATAAATGTTGCACATAAGTACAATGAAACCTATCTTTCATACTTTTCATAAATGAGAATGTCAAAAGTTAACAAAGCAAACAATTTTAAGATCTTTTTGTTCCTATAATAGATTTCTTTCTAAAACGTTATGATAATTTTGTTTGGAATTTTATGAGAAGGGAATCTCTTCATCCTCCAAATGCACACATGATACTGGAAGGGTTTCAAAAGCGGAGAAGGCATCCTTGTCAATAGAAGATAACACTTAATGGAGTTCTTCATGACCTATTTCTTCAAAATTCTTCTTTTTCCTTAAGTTGTTAAAAATGATGCATTCATGCTTTATCATTACCTATCTATTTTAAGAGCACCATTTCACAAGGATGATCAATTCAGTGATATTTTTAATAGAAGTTGAAACTAAATGCTAATTCCAAACCATTTTAAGCATGGCTAATAATTCAACTTTTGACATTTTCCCTAAATTTTCTATTTGTAAGCATGAATAAAAATCTAGTTTTAATTAGTTCTGTTGTTTTGTTTTTAACAAATGTTCATAACTCTTTGAGAAGATTTTTTTTAGAATCTCACATTGTTTTCATGAGGCCATGCAAAACCTTAGGCATGGGGGAGTGGTTGTTGAAACCTTCATATTATTTTTCAACTTCTGTCAGCAAGGCAAAATCAACATGTTCAGTGCTGGGATTTGATAATCGTTTCCAGAATTTCGGTACCATTCTATTCCGGTACTGTAGAATTGTGTTCATCCAGTACTGCAAACAATGTTTAACTCTACATTCATCCGGTACTGTGGGAGGAGGTCTACATTATTCCGGTACTGAACCAAAACTCTATGCTATTCTAGTACTAATGGTCATTTATGTGCTCATCCGGTACCAAAGGAGAAAGTTTGTGTTCATCTGGTATTGAACAACATTCATGTGCTCATCCAGTACTATACTCATTTGGTACTGATGGTCTCCTGTGTGCTCATATGGTACCAAAGGAGGAGGTATGTACTATTCTGGTATTGAACCACAACTCTGTGCTATTCCGGTATTGAAGCACAACCCTGCGTCCATCCGGTACTCAGGTGATCCAGTACTGGTAATAAGGTGTTGGTAGTTCTAATCATATATTCAAGTTTTGTTGCTCGATTTAAATGCTTCAATCAATAGGACGCATAAACTCAACATTTTTTTGTTTTACTAAGGAATTAGACTAATTATGCAGTAAACATATGGTTACTCTCAATTATTGCACGCTTCCTACCATGAAATTTTGCAAGCCCTCTTATACATCTCCTCGTATATTATTACTGAATTCCTTGGTGAAGTGGTTGTCGCCATGAATGAGCAAAAATCATCCATCATGTCACTTTGTTCCAATACTATCTATTACGGTACTACAGGAACCTACTCCATTACTTATCTGGTACTAATGCCAAAGTGATATGATCTTTGTCATGTGCTTAACATTGTTTTCACTTTAGGTAATTGGAGATATGGGATAATCTCTTCATGTTCTTTCTATCAAGGATCATTTAAGTCTTGTGTTGAATTATTTTTACTCTCATGTGCATCTTCCTCCTACATTTCTACACTCAACCCTAAATGAATCATCCTTTCTCTCCCTTTAGGAAGATATTTTTCACATTTATCTCTATATGATAATGGGTTCATTTGTCTTATTACCTCATTATTTTGAAGAAGTGATTGCTAATTGAAATATCCATTGAAAAGTGGTAACACCATTATGTCAAATACTAAACTAGTTGATTCAAACAAGTTTTTATCCAAGTTTATCTTTACAAGTTTTTATTAGGAGGTATTGATGAAAACCTCATGTGGTGGACCGCCCTTGAAAAACCGCAATGAACTTTCATGAGAACCCTAATAGGATTAACTAGAGGGACCTCTTAGTCATTATCCGAGATGTTCCATTATACAGCTAAGATTTAAGTTGAATGTGGATGATGTCACCCTTGGGATAATTGAAAACAATTAATTATGTGCCTAATAAATCTAAAACACTCTCGTACCACCTGCCTTCCTTATACTCTAAAAATTGTCAATGAACAATATACATCATTCTAAATATTTTGAGTACTATAATAAAAAGGAAGTATCAGGAAGTACAAGAAAACCCGCCTGGGTATTGAACAGGCCTACTGGCAACGGGGCCATGCTTGTATGTTACTAAGGTAAACTCGTCGAGGTACTGAACAGGCCTGCTGGTAGTGGGGCTATGACGGGTAAAGGGAGTTGAAAAACATAAAGTGGCACACTTAAAACTGAACAAAAACCCTTGGGTCTCATTTTGAAGCAATCACTATCAAATCAAGGATAGGATATGGCCTTTATATCTCTCAGATGATGTTCTTAAGAACCTTCAAGTATCCACTTTAGAGTTCTATCTTTAAAAAAATAGATTTGCACGAGAAGTGGGACCCTCAATATGTGTAATTCACCTTACTTAAGCAAGAAGAGCTTCATCTCTAAAAACTTGGATAAGAAATGAGTTAATCATCTTGGGATGTATTCTCTTATGTGTTCCTCTCTTCAAATGAGATCGAAACTATGCTATATCACTTTTATTTTAAAAGGTAATCTAGCCAAGGATGCCTATTAAGTCAAAGTCATTTTGAAAACTCTTGGCCACTATGCTATAATCTTATTAGCGCCACACCCATCCCTTTCTCCTAACTATGATCCACAACAGATTGGATAAGACTTAACATCAAATCACTAACATATCTAATCTATTACTCATGACTCCACTTTGTCACCATAACTGCTTTTCCATGGGTAAGAATGTGAAGCATAGGCTAGAGATTTTATACGTATGACAGGAACTTAAGGAGCTTGAGAAAGGTGAAACTTCAGGGAATGCTTGATCAAGTGAAGAGTATCATCAATTTTGAAATTTTCAACATCATTGTTGCATGAGGACATGCAATGAATTAAGCATGGGGGAATGTTGAGTCTCCATTTTGACACTTATAATACCCTCTATTACCCCCTATCTGAACCTATTTTACCTATGTTATGAGTATAAACTTGATTGTTGCCTCCATAAATACAATTAATGACCTTCTTCGTGTGCATAGAGAGGTAATGTATGATTAAGGCATATTTTGTTTAATTTTGTTGAGTTAATTCGATTAAAATGGTTGATTTTGCATGATCCTGATTATTTTATCTTAATAAGCATTGATATGGTACCAACAAAACTACATAACATTGATCTGGTACCAACAGAACTGCATAATATTGATCTGGTACTGCCCTGTGTTATTCCAGTACCAATGTGAGTGTGTTATTCCGGTACCAAACAACTGCGCCTATTTTGGTACCAGTGCGACTGTGTTATTCCGGTATTAAATGACTGTGTGTATTCTGGTACCAATTGCTATTTCCAGAAATCATTTGTTGGACGATTTTGTTGTTGAAGATTCCAAGAAATCAGTTGGATCGAAGTCTCCAAATTGGTTTTGAGATCAATATAGACTTCATCACTCATGCACTTCATGTCATGAGGATGAACTCCATTCCTAAAGATTCCATATGTATTTCCAATTGTAATATTTTAAAACGGTTTCATAATTATCCTTAGCTCTTGATAGTAACGGCTTACCTTGTTTATAAGGGATGTTGTATAGGTGATAGAGTACATGAATGATGAATGTAATGAAGAAATTCGTAAGCACCATATGATGCATATTATTTTGATGTACAAGATGATGAGTTGATGATTCAATTTACCATTTGAAGAAATACAAGTGATCTGTTATCCAATTTTTGGGTATGATTAGAATGCTTTAGTCTGTTATCTTCTTAGAGCTTCCATGTTGGAATCGGGAAGGGCCCACCATTCTGATATGGTAAGCTTAATGTAAAATATAGCTCATCTTTCTATTCCTGTACATGTTTGTTTTATTCCAGTACTCAATTGTGTGTGTCATGTACCTTTTATTTTGATTTCTTGTTTGAGTTAAACTATGAATTCATAAAGTATACCTATTTTATTTGATCCGTATAATTTGTTGGATCTTATGAGTAAATTGTGAATGGGATTTTATTAGTGTAAGTTTGATAAGTATGGTGCACCAGATCTTTAGTAGTTTTACTTAGTTTCATAAACAGTAATTTGTGTTGAGATAGTTGTAAAGATTTATAAAATTTTACATTCCTGGAACTGTGTTCTTTATATTGATTTTCATAATTTATTTTGAAATTTCAAGTGTGTTAATACAAGGATATTTAAGATCCCATCATGCACCCTACATGGACTATTAAATGGAGAATCTTAATACACCTAGTGTTTTTTGTGTAGGGACAAATAGTTTCTTCCAGAATTGATTAAGCTATGAATGATTGCCTTTTAAATGTTGTGTGCAGAAAGTTGATCATTGTTTTTTATTGCTACAGGAGACAAGATCTAAGTTCATCTCTTCATTTCATGAACCTCTAATGAACAGATTTGTTCCCTAAGATAAAACCTTTTTGATTGACTGTTTGTTTGAGAAGTTTCATTATCAGTTTTCTCTTCTAAGTTTGAAGTTGTGCGAAGCATTTAACAGAGTGTTAATGGCTGATTAGTTTAGTTTCTACATGGGACAGATCTGAGTTCATCTTTTCATTTCATGAGAATATAATGAACAAATTGGACATGTGAGCAAGAACCTTTTCGATTGAGTGTTTGTTAAGAGTTTTACCATGAGCTTTATTATTTTTGAAGTGTGCTCAGATTTTCTTGCTAGTTGTTGTTAAGAGTAGAAGCTACAGATAACTAATTAAAAGTCCATATTTCCACTTCATGATCTTGTAAATGGACAAGGTATTATCTGAGAAAAATATTTTGAGTGCATTATTACAAGTTTTGCTTTCTAATTTCTGAATTGTGTAAAGAGTGTTATCTTTGAAAACAGGGCATTTTGGTTTTAGATGATTTTCTTGATTGAGATATACTCATCATACATAGGAACCTATCTGTTATCGGAACATATAGTGCATCAACTCTATTGATTACGAATCTCGGTTGATAATTTATGTTTTCTAATATATTATGCAAATAATTGCACCAACAGTCTTTAAGTAGTTTAGAGCTTTGTTTGAAAAGAGCACTAGAAATTCAATCAAGTCTTTCAAATTAGATAATGGAGTTGATTTCATGTCAAAGGAATTTGAATATTATTGCAAGGAATCAAGGATAGAGATACATAAAACCACTATTTATACTCCTCAACAAAATGGCGTTGTTGAATGCATTAATAAGACTCTTCTAGAGAGAGCAAGGAGCATGCTCAATAATGCAAAATTGTAGCAAGAGTTGTGGGAAAACGAAATGAATATAAATTGATATATGGTAAACCGGTCACCATCAATTACAAGAGATTTTAAGTTTATGGAAGAGGTATGGAAATGTCATCCCTGTAATTATTCAAAACGTAAAAAATTTGGTCGGGAGGCTTATGCTTTTATTCCAAAGAATCAACGTTTTAAGTTAGACCATAGATAAATAAAAAGGTGCATATTTGATTGTTATGGTGATGGAGTTAAGGGATATAGATTGTGGGATCCCACTACCCACAAAATCATCATTAACAGAGATGTAGTATTTGATGAATCTCCTCTCACAAAATCAGATGTTGTAGAAGATGAAATGAAACATGCAGAGGTACCAAAAATTCAAAATATTCAGTCTGAGACTCAACCATATTTAGAAAACAAGGAACATGAAGATGTTCCCAAGGAAGAAGATGAGGATGAATAAAATTTCTAGGAAAATGTGGAAATGCCATAATCATCTCTAAAGAGATCTACATATGTCAGGAATCCTCCCAAAAGGTATGACAATTATGTTTCATATGTGGATTTGATTTCTAATGATGTGGAACCTAGTTGTTATTAGGAAGCAATGGATGGTACTAAAAGTGCCAAATGGAAAATGTTCATGAAAGAAGAAATGGATGCCTTGGAGAGGAATAAAACACAGGACCTGGTATAAATCCTAGAGGGAAGGAAAGTTGTTGGTTACAAATGGGTCTACAAATTGAATAAGGGCATCGATGATAAATTTGAAAGGTACAAAGAAAGAATGGTAGTGAAAGGGTATTCTCAAAAGGAAGGTATTGATTTCCATGAGATTTTTTCACCGATAGTTAATCTTGTTTCTATTTGTATAGTATTAGCACTAGTTTCTTTAATTGATCTTGAGTTAAAGAAACTAGATGTTCAAAAAACATTTTTACATAGAGATTTGGATGAGGAGATATATATGGAACAACCATAAGGATTTGTTCATTATCACAACAAGAGATTTGTTTGCAAGCTCAAGAAGTCATTGTATGGCATGAAGCAATCTCCCAGGAAATGGTACAAGAAGTTTGATTCCTTCATGGTGAACCAAAATTTCACAAGAAGTGAGCATGACCATTATTTTTACTCCAAAAGTTTAAATGTCATATTCATTATCTTGGTATTATATTTGGACGATATGATTGCAGGAAGAAAAATAATGGTTGATATCAATAGGTTGAAGTCTCAGCTGGATAGGACATTTGATATGAAGGATCTAGGAGGAACAAAAAAAAATATTGGACATAGAAATACACAAAGATAGGGAAAATGGTAAGCTATGATTATCACAATAGAGGTATGTGGAGAAGATACTCATGAGATTCAGTATGAATCATGTGAAACATGTAAATATCCCTTTGGATTCCCATTTTAAGATTTCCTGAAGTTTACATCCTAGTAATAAGGAAGAAAATAATTATATGTCTCGTGTACCTTATGTCAGTGTAGTATGAAGTTTGATTCATGTGATGGTAAGTACAAGATTGAATATTTCACATGCAGTCGATGTTGTCAGTAGATACATGGAAAATCCAGGTAAATCTAATTGGGAAGCATTGAAATGGGTGCTTCGTTATCTAAGAGGTACAAGTGATTATTGTATCACCTATAATGGTTGTAGTGATTTAGTCTATGGTTATGTTGATTCATATTTTTCAAGTGATTTGTACAACAGGAGATCCACTTCAGGTTATGTCCTTACTCTTGTGGGAGGGCTTGTTAGTTGGATGTCAAAGATTCAAAACATAGTTTCTTTATCCACTACAAAAGAATAATATATAGTTGCCTCACATGCTTGCAAGGAAGCAATCTGGTTAAACGATTTGTTGGGTGAGTTTGGAAGGATGCATAACAAAGTGAAAGTATTATGTGATAGTCAGAGTGTTATTCATTCTATTACAAATCCATCTTATTAGAGTAAGACAAATCATATTGTTATTAAATACCATTTTGTAAGATAGGTTATTGATGAAGGTGGAGTGGCTCTGGAAAAGGTCCATACACAAGAAAATTGTGTGGACATTTTCATGAAACCTATATTGTTAGAGAAGTTGTGGTGGTTTTTGGATTCTTTTAGCTTGTAGAAGAGGTGATGAATGAAATTCGGAAATGTGATAAGGTAAATTGTTGTCAAGGTTTCGATTGTTGAACGAGTGACTGCCCTCGACATATTTTGATCTAGATTTTATGAGGAGAATGAAATAAATACAAATTATTAAAAGATGTTCAAAAAAAAATAATAGAGATACAGTAAAACATGTTTCTATTCAATAAGAAAATAAGATGAAACTGTAAAATGCAGTGGAAAAACAAGCTTGTTGGAATGGTGGTGGCTTATATCTGAGAAGAGATGTGAAGACTGCACTCATTCGCAAGAAGATGATTACAATGAGGCTCTCAAGGCCTTTTTCTAATAAGCATAAATGAAAAAACCCTAGACATCCAAAAACTTAACCCTAGGAGACAAAGCGCCAAAAGTCATGTAGGCCCTGTTGGGGTAAGCTAGTACATCAATTTCCCAGGGTCGTAACTTTTGCATACGATCTCCATTTTAGGTGCACGATATCCCGTTGGAAAGGTCTATCTGAGGAATACACATGTCGTCACCGGGATTTGACTCAATCTTTTACATCATTGTAGTGAGCACTAAAAGCGTTGTTTAGGGCATTAAAATGACCCTATAAGTTAAGGACACGAAAACTAGGAAACAAATGCCAAAATGAAAAAGTTGGAATAGGTGGGAGGCCACTAATATCCATCTGGATCAATCCTCCCCCCTTAGGAAGAAATTTTCTCCATTGTGTTGATTTCCCCCATCAGATGAGAAAATTTTTGTTGAATTGGGCCCCGGGTGAGACACTTGCCTTGGTGCAGGAGTTGCCCTGCTTTGACAACTTGATAAAGTTAGATCCTTGTTTTTCGAGTGTCTTTGACCTGTGTGTCCACAATATGATCACTGGATTCCTGTTGCATGCAGTCAGGTTTGAGATCTATTGGTGTCAACTACTCTGCTATATATGAGGTGCCCAATAATGGTGGGAAATATGGCTGAAGGAGAGCCATAATGAATACTGGATACAGGCCAAGGAAAGGGGGAATGTTGAGCTTAAAATAATTGTCACCCATAGCCTTGGTGATGGTGTACGTCCCATAATGGAGTGGGAAAAACTTTCAATGGGGCTCTGTAAGGAATTCTTTATGCAAGTGCAACCAAACTTTGTCTCCCACTTGAAACTTATGTGGCACCCAGTGTTGATCATGGTGCCACTTATACATGGCATTGGACTTCTATAAAATATCCTAAACCTGTTGGCGGATGTGATAGATCCACTCAATGAACTGGGTGGATTTTTCAACTTCATGTGGGGCAGGGGACAAGTCGGTCAAGGTGGCCGCTAGGGGTAGTGAAACATCCATGGGGCCCAATGGTTGGAATCACAACCCCACCTGAAAGGGGTTGTGGCCAGTTGAGCTATGCAGGACTTGGTTGTAGCTATGATGGACATAGGGAAGACTCTCATCCCATGTGTGGGGGTGCTTGGAATTGTACATGCACAGGATATGCACGATCATATGATTGACAACCTCAATTTGGCCATCTGTCTAGGGGTGGAAGGCAATGGATTTGGTGATCTTGGTGTCCAATAGTGACCAGAGGTTCGACCAGAATGTGATAAGGAACCGACTATCCCAATATGAGACAATGGTTTATGGGATCCAAAAATGTACCCATACTCATTCAAATAAGATTTTGGTAGTGGCCTCTACTGTGATTCTCTTCTTCCAGGTGGCCAGAATCACCATCTTTGAAAAGCGATCAACAACTACAAAAACATAGTTATTTCCCCTCTTGGTGGATGTAAGCCCCAAAATAAAGTTCATTGAGATAGATTCCCACAGCCTATCAGGAGTAGGCAGATGGGTGTGTAGGCCCTGTTTCTTACTGGTTGGTTTGATAATAGTGCAGGCGGTGCAGGACCTTCTATACTTGCCAACATCCTGTCAAAGTTTTGGCCAGTAGAAATGTTTCTGCAGCATTGCCACTATATTTTCAACGCCAAAGTGTCCTTCCACCCGATTGTAGCGAGCTTCTCAAATCAGCGTCACTCACTCGCTTGATGTAACACAGAGATGGCCGAGATGGAACAACAACCATCCTGAAGATGGAAATTAGCGACAAATGAGTTTTCACCCAACATTTGGTAGGTGGTGGTGAAGTCAGGGTCTATCTCATAGAGGTGGGGCCATCCGGAGGTCTCGTGGCTGCAAGAGTCTATCATCGTGGTGACTGTCACGACTGGAGGCCGGATGAGGAAATAAACAACTCGGTTGGTACTTCCTATTTTATACTTGATATTGAGGTGGAACTGATGTAAGTATGTGGACCACTTCTGATGGAGATCATTCTGCAATTTTCCTTGGGTTTGCATGAACTGTAGTGGCTTATGATCAGTGTGGATGACTATCTCCTTCCAAGGAATGTAATGTCTCCAATGATGGAAGGATTTCACAATGGAGTACATTTATTTTTCATAAATAAGGTACTTATGGACAAAATTTTATAGTGTCTCACTATGTTATGCCATGGGGTGGCCATGTTGAGTGAGAATGGCACCCAGAACATAGTCTAAAGCATTTGTCTCAATATCAAAGGGATGTTGCAGGTTCAGTAATGAAATTACTGGGGATGAGCACAATAGCTACTTAAAATCATCTAAGGATTTTTGTTGGGACATGCCCCACACAAATTCTTCCTTACTACCACCCCTAGTTACTTGGCTGAGGGCCCATGCAATATGGGAGAATCCCAACAAGAACCTGCAATAGAAATTGGCAAGTCCCAAGAAGCTTCAAATATTAGTGACTGTGGTTGGGGTTGTCCAGTCATGGATGACCTATATCTTGTCTGGATCCACATGCACACCATGTTGATCAATGGTGTAGCCTAGGTAATGGAACATGTTCATGCCGAAGGAGAATTTTTCCAAGTTTTCATATATCTTGTGTTGTCGCAGCGTTTGCAAAACTTGTTGAATATGTTGCAAGTGTTCTGCCCAAGTCTTGTTGTAGATGAGGATTTCATCCAGATACACCACTAAAAAATTATTCATGGAAGGTCGCAGGATATTGTCCATCATCCTTGTGAAATTGTTGGAGAATTTGTCAAACCAAAGGGCATGAAAAACCATTCAAAAATACATTATTTTGACTTGAAGGCGGTCTTCCATACATCTGTATGTTCTATTGGGACCTGGTAGTAGCCAGAATTCAGATCAATCTTAGTAAATTATTTGGCCCCCCTGAGTTGATCAAGGAGATCGTCGATTCAAGGAATCAGGTATCAGTTCTGGACTATGATTTTATTCAGGGCCCGATAATCAACGCAGATTCACCAGGTCCCATATTTCTTATGCACGAGCATGATTGGGCTCCCACAAGTCGATGAGATGGGATGGATGTGCCCCTTGTGAATAATTTCTTGGATTTGCCTCATGATCTCCTCGCTTTTTAACAGAGAGTGGTGATAGACTGGCCCATTGGGTAGTGGTGTGTTAGGGATCAGATCAATGGGATGCTTGATCTGGAAGTGTAGAGGTACCCTGGTAGGTGAGGAGAAGATATCTAAGTATTCTACCATGACCTTATCCACTTTCTTCTATTGTGTGAAGAGATTGGCCACGGAGGCTCTATATGTGGTTGTGATCTTTCTCTCACTCTGAGAGAGAATCATGAAGAAGAAAAATTTCTCAGTCTGAGAGATGACCTTCATGCATTGCTTCAAAGAGATCAAGGAAATAACACTAGGTGGGATTGCCTTGGGTATCCTGTACAATTTCATGTTCAAAGTAATAATAACACTACAAGGCCTAGACTCGTATGCAACATGACGCTTCCATAAATAATTGGCCCAAAAGAATATTACAAAATTCGAGAGGAGAAACATCACATAATACCTCGTCTTTGAAGGGCTTGATGTTGTACAACAATCAAAATTGTTGGCTGACACAGAGATCGCATCCTTGGCGGAGCCATCCAATGGTGTAGGGTTGTGGGTGTGACATTGTCGATGAGGATAGCTGCTTGATGAAGTCTAC
>JASDQU010309018.1:92138-118475 GCA_032191745.1 Picea mariana | reverse complement strand
TCTGTGTATTGTGAAGATTATGCTGGATATTTTACTGTTATTCTGTCATTTCTAGCATTTCATTTCTATTCTGAATATTTTATATATCTGGTATCTTGCATATTTGATATGATGAGAAAAAGTGTTCATATTCAATGTGAACCTAAAACTTTGGATAAAATACTTCGATTTGTGTGCAAGGGTATTGTAAAAACATAAATCCATTTACAATAGTAATTGTAATTGTTGCCTTTAGGAAGGGACTACTAAGACTTCTTAGTCCCTGCCACAAGCATAGAGGGACTATAGTGATCGATAATTCATTGACTACATATTAGTTTCTCTTTTGACCCGAAATATTTGCACAATACCTATTGTTGGAGCTGTGGAATTAAAAGCATATATTTTTATATAATAAAAAGTACCATATATGTACAGATCTGATTGGATAAGAGATTGGAGGTCTTATTGTCGGCTTCGCTATTCCCAATGTTTTATATGGCAACATATCCAAACCTTTTTCTCGTATACAAAATATTTTAATCATATATTTTTCCTCTATATTGCTTGAAGGTGGATTAATTTTGGCATTAGTTGGAATGTTTGTATTGGCATTTTCTTCTAGCTGAATATATCCATAAGTTTTGAAATGTACTAAGCATATTGAAATGTTTTGATATCCAAGCTTTATAGTGATTGATAATTCCAAAGTTTATAGCGTGTTTGCTGGATGTATTTTTGTTGAAATGTATTTTTGTTTGCCTTCACCACCTTTTGAAATTTTCATATGTGATTTTGGCGTCAATTCCCATTTGATGGGAGGCTCCATATAAAACAATGATGAGATGTATGACAAGTTTAATGTAATGGACAACTAGTGAGTTGCATATCCCGTATAAATCATGATGGATGCAAGGCTAGAGGAGATGATTATTTTCAATTGGACCTGAAGTTTCCCACATGAATCTGTCGACTTGCATGAGGATGATCTAAAGAACATCAAGATCAAATGGGGAGACTTGTGTGAATTGTAGAGGAGGCCTCATGTCTTCTGTATGAGATTTCCTCTCAGTGCAATGTGAATCCATATGACATTAGTTTCTTCAACGTATATGGGGGGTAGGGTCACATCCCCTCCCATCTGTTTTAATGCGTCATTAAATTCCTTGATCCCGATAATCTCCTTGGGAGAATTTGCATTTTTGGAAATGTGCATGGACTATTTATGGGAGATAATTTTGTGTGTAATCCTCATTTATTTTTAGATTACTTTGTGCTAATTGCTTATTTTCTTTGGCCAAAGAGTTTGTTGTGTCATTCTACTTTCTATAGATGTGATGATAACTTACTGATTTAAATTTGTGCTCTAAATTCCCGATCCTCTAAAAGATCCTCATAAGATTGGGTGGAGCATTTTTAATAAGGAAAGTCCTTTGATAATCAAGTCTGAATCTCCAATAAAAATTAGTTGATAGGAGGTGTTTGCTGGGATGAGATGCATTCCCATATAAACTACAAGAGGCTCTTCTTGATTATTGGTGGGTTTCTCTAGTCCCCAAAAAAACTCAATACTCTTTTTTCCTTTGAATTCAAAGATGACTCCCCCCACACATGTCGCCCCTAAGAAATAAATATCTTATTACAATACATAAAATATAATTAAAAATTATTATATATATGGAAGATATTTTTTTTTACTTAGTATATAAATATATTGGTGATTTATTTGTTATATATATTTTTTTGTGAGCTAGTAATTATATTACCTTCAAAAAAATGATATCCATACATAAATCATATGACCTGGTGTGTGGGATGCCAAAAGAGGAAACCAACACCAACACTAGGTCTCGGGTGTCACCAAATGTCCAAGTCTACTAAAACATTTACAAAGTATACCTAGATTCAAAGGATCCTGAAAATTGTAAGAACTATGAGAGAAATATAAGGAAAACCACAGCTGAGAAGATGAATCATACTCCAAGATGCCCATTGTTACCATCATTGTGAGGGGGAGACAACCATGCCAGAGAAAAGGCATAAGGTTGACGAAACGTTGGACAACATTGACCAACTGGTTAGCCTGAGAGTGAGTCATAAAGTGCCTCTAGTATTTTATGCATAAGCTCATGATGGACATGTTTCTCTGTAATGTCCCTTCAGATGTCAAATATTAGTTTCAGAAGCTGCTCATCCAAAAACCTGCATGGATGGTCCTCTTCTACATGCCTTCGGACTTCTTCCTCTTGGGATTGAAACACGATGACTCTCTAGGTCAACCGAGTCAGAAGAACGAGATCCTCTGGTCGAATTATGTTAATTGGAGGTGGAGTAGGGGAGACCACATTATCTGGATTTTGATTTGACGATATCTCTTCCTCCACTATTGCATAACCCCAAACTTCTTCTTCGTGATGATTGACCACTCAATCATTTGTATTGACTGAGGGGGAAGAGGGACCAAGGACATTGGGAGAAGGAGGGGATGAACGATGACGATGAGAGAGGCTACGAAAATAACCCAAGCATGTTTTGGGCCTCCCTCTTTCCTAAGGCATGATGGAGGGGGGGAACCAAAGAATCCAAAGCTAGAACTAGAAGATACCAGGGTTGGAGAGGAGGCAGAAGGTTACGAAAGAAATTTCAACATTGTTGCCAAAAGCGAATGAGAAAAACACCTAAGTCTTCACTGAAAAACTAGAGGAGGCTTTCACATGGGTCAGACCCATGAGGATCGCCATTAATGCAACATAGACAACTTTCAAATATTCAATACTAAAATTTGCAGAATGCACCATCAAAGAGATTCAAACAATTAAATTTGACATGGGTGGAAATCTGTGGAGGAACGAGTTAGTATAAATGCACTGCCTTGGAAATTGAGCGAAAGAATGGGAGTCTGAGATGGAGGACAAATGTTTTAATGTCATGATGCACTTGGTGGCACCCCATCCAGGGATTGATTTATTTTTTATATAAAAAAATAAAAGATATGTTTTATATTAGTGATTGATTTGTTATATATAATTTGAGTGGGCCAATGGTTAAGAACATTTCTTTCCTCCAAAGAGGTCACAAATTCAAATTGAGAGGAGCGTAGGGTATGTATACCTCTGTAGACTTTACTAGTCAAATCGCTTGGTCGTGACCTTAAAATTATATTATTGTTATTATATATAAAAAATATGTTTTTTTGAAGATGACAAAACTTATTATAATTTAGTTGTCAATTTGTAGTGAGGATACTTATTATTGGATGCTATTTACCAATGTGCCTTGACTTATTATCGTTATTTCAACTAAAAATGACATGCTCATGTTTTATAAGGGGACATCAAGATGGCTCTTAGTCTTGATCATTCCTCATTTCCCTATATGTCTTAAGTCTTACTCTAGGACTTAAATATGATTTCAACCTAAATGGTATGCCGAAAAACAACCAATTCCCTCAAATAAAATCATATGCTTTATTTTGGTGAGATCACATACTTTTTAATAACATTTAACCTTCCCATATATTATTCAAATATTACTCAAAATACAATTTAATCTCTTCCCATTTCCAAAAAAATCATAGATTTAATAATTATAAAACTAAAATAAATTATTAAATCTTAAATTTTATAATATTTTATATTTAAAATTTATAAAATATTTTTATATTTTAATTTAATATCTCCAAACATTTTAAAATTTGTACACAATTAAAATTTTAAAATTTTACACGTGAAAATATACGAAATTTACATTTTATTTTAAAATTGATATTATATTTTTTTTTATGATTGAAATACTACAATGCTTCTGAAATTGACCATAGAAGGATTAATGAACTGAAATTTAATTACATATTTGTGACTTATAGAAATGATTTATACGCACTCCTTGTGGCTAAGTCAAAGTAATCTAAATGTTCTACGAAATGATTTTTTTGGTAATATTTTTTGGGGATTTTTACTAAAAATAATTGTTAAATTTTCGAGAAATTGTTAAATCCGCAGATTAGTATTTCTGTATAATCCAAATGCCCCATAGGTTTTTTAGCATGTTGAATCCATTTCAACATTCAGAAATGGATTTTAAACAACCTAAAATAATTATTTCATACACATTTATGTCAAGAAAAAGACCATTTCAGCATGCTCAACAAAATGGCATTATTGAGCGCATTAATAAGACTCTTCTAGAGAGAGCAAGGAGAATGATCAGTAATTCCAAATTGCATCAAGATTTGTGGGAAGAAGAAATGAATACATCTTTCTATCTAGTAAAATGGTCACCGTCAGTTGCAATAGATTTTAAGTTTCCAAAAGTGGTATGGACGGGTCATCCCTGTGATTATTCAAAACTTAAAAATTTTAGTTGTGAGGCTTATTCTTTTATTCCAAAGAATCAGTGTTTTAAGTTAGATCCTAGATTAAAAAAGAGGTACATATTTGATGGTTATGGTGGTGGAGTTAAGGGATATAGATTATGCGAACCTACTACCCCCAAAATCATCATTAACAAAGATGCAGTATTTGATGAATCTCCTCTCATAAAATTAGATGTGGTAGAATATGAAATGAAACATGCAGAGGTACCACAAATTCAATAAATTCAGTTGGAGACTCGACCATCTTCAGAAAACAAGGAGCATAAAGAAGTTCTCGAGGAAGAAGATGAGGATGCAGAAAATTTCTAGGAAAATGTGGAAATGCCAAAATAATCTCTAAGGAGATCTACACGGGTTAGGAATCCTCCCAAAAGGTATGATGGTTATGCTTTATTTGTGGATTTGATTTCTAATGATGGGGAACCTAGTTGTTATCAGTAAGTGATAGATGCTACTGAAAGTGCCAAATGGAAAATATTCATGAAAGAAAAAATGGTTGCCTTGGAGAGGAATAAAACATGAGACTTGGTAGAAATCCCAGAGGGAAGGAAAGTTGTTGGTTGCAAATGGGTATACAAATTGAATAAGGGACGTGATGACAAAGTTGAAAGGTACAAAGCAAGACTGGTAGCGAAAGAGTATTCTCAAAAGGAAGGTATTGATTGCCATGATATTTTTTCACCGATAGTTAAGATTATTTCTTTTTGTATAGTATTAACACTAGTTTCTTTAATTGATCTTGAGTTAAAGAAACTAGATGTTCAAACAACATTTTTACATAGAGATTTGGATGAGGAGATATATATGGAACAACCAGAAGGATTTTTTAAGGATCACAGTAAGAGATTTGTTTGCAAGATCAAGAAGTCATTGTATGACCTAAAGCAATCTCCCAGTAAATGAAACAAGAAGTTTGATTCCTACATGGTGAGCCAAAATTTCATAAGAAGTGAGTATGACCATTATGTTTACTCCAAAAGTTTAAATGGCATATTCATTATCTTGGTATTATATCTTGATGATATGCTTATAGCAAGAAAAAGCATAGTTGATATCAATAGGTTGAATGCTCAGCTAGATAGGACGTTTGATATGAAGGATCTAGGAGAAACAAAACAAATCTTGGGCACAGAAATACACAAAGATAGGGGAAATGGTAAGCGTTGGTTATCACAATAGAGGTACGTGGAGAAGATACTCATGAAATTCGGTATGAATCATGTGAAACCTGTAAATATCCCTTTGGCTTCCCATTTTAATCTTTCTTCAAGTTTATGTCCTAGTAATAAGGAAGAAAAGAATTATATGTCTTGTGTACCTTATTCCAATGTAGTAGGAAGTTTGATGTATGCGATGGTAAGTACAAGACCAAATATTTCACATGCAGTCGGTGTTGTTAGTAGATGCATGGAAAATCCAGGTAAAGCAAATTGGGCAGCAGTGAAATGGGTGCTTTAGTATCTGAGAGTCACAAATGATTATTGTATCACCTATAATGGTTGTAGTTATTTAGTCTGTGGTTATGTTGATTCATATTTTGCAAGTGATTTGGACAAGAGGAGATCCACTTCAGGTTATGTCTTTACTCTTGTAGGAGGCCCTGTTAGTTGGATGTCAAAGATTCAAAACATAGTTTCTTTATCCACTATAGAAGTATAATATATAGTTTCCTCACATGCTTGCAAGGAAGCAATCTAGTAAAAGGGTTTTTGGGTGAGTTTGGAAGGATGCAGAACAAGGTGAAAATATTCTACAATAGTCAAAGTGTTATTCATTTTCCTAGAAATCAATCTTATCACAGTAAGAAAAAACATATTGTTATTAAATACCATTTTGTAAGACAAGTTATTGATGAAGGTGGAGTAGCTCTCGAAAAGGTCCATACACAAGAAAATTGTGCGGAAATGTTCATGAAACTAGTATTGTTAGAGAATTTGTGGTGGTGTTTGGCTTCTCTTAGCTTGTAGAAAAAGTTTTGAATAAACTTGGGCAATGTGATAAGGTAAATTGTTGTCAAGATGTCAATTGTTGAACGACCGCCAACAGATTTTGTGCAAGATTTTCAGCTAAATTACAACGAATTAACCAAATTTTTGAATCTAGAAATTTGTAACTTGATATCTATAGCCCATAGAGACCAGCCCTCTCCTCGGAATCTATAATTTTTTTGTTGTAGCAATAGATTGATTTATTTCCATTTCCCGTGAACTTTTCCTTAACAAATCATGAGGGTTTTACAACTTGTTTTTTGTGTGTTTTTTTCTCTATATTTTTTGTAATTTGCTAATGTATTCTAATATGACTAGACACCACAAAACACGCAGAGGAATTGTTATATATATGATTTTTTTGTTTTTCACAATGTATATAAATATATTAGTAATTTATCATTTGATATTTTGTAATATATGTAATAAATTATAAATTATTAAGTTTTAAATTTTAAAATTTATATATTATATTTTAATGGCTATAAGATATTTTTTGTATTTGAATATTATATTTAAAAAGGTTTTTAAACTTTTAAAAACTTAACAAATTTATCATGAATTTTGGATGAATAAAAATACTTTTTATATTTTAATTTTACATTTATTATTTATGATTTAAAAAATAATTAACTTGTTTTTACAATCAATACAATATTGCTAAAATTGAAAGGAAAATATTAGATTGTTTGTGAAATTTCCACTAACGTCACCATAAAATATTTTTTATATTTTAATTTTACATTTATTATTTATGATTTAAAAAAATGAAAGACTTGTTTTTATAATCAATACAATAATGCTAAAATTGAAAGGGAAATATTAGATTGTTTGTGAAATTTCCACGAACGTCACCATAAAATATTTTTTATATTTTAATTTTACATTTATTATTTATGATTTAAAAAATGAAAGACTTGTTTTTACAATCAATACAATATTGCTGAAATTGAAAGGAAAATATTAGATTGTTTGTGAAATTGCCACGAACGTCACCATAAAAGCAACTAAGAATTGGACTTTCTTGAATGATTTTTTACATTTTAATTTTATTTTAGATATTATTTATAAAAGAAAACTTGTCAACTAAGAAGTTGAGTTTCTAGAATGATTTTTTACATTTTAATTTTATTTTAGATATTATTTATAAAAAAAAGGCTTGTTTTTATTGTCAATATAATATTGTATTAAAAATAAAATATTATAATATTGTTGATATTAAAAATAAAATATTATATTGTTTGTAAAATTGTCATTGACCATATGAAGTAAGGATTTTACTTACTTTCATATTATTTTTTATATGTTAAGTTTATGTTATATTAGTTATAATTAAAATAATATTAATAATATTTTTTTTTAATAATGGGTGGAGTGTTGATTATAAATTTTTAATGTTTCAAAGTTTTATATAAAATTTATAAAAAAATAATAATAAAATATTATATTATTTATGAAATTGATAAAAACTTGAAAATAAAAACATACTTAAAAATTAGACTTTTAAATGATTTTAATATTTCAATTTTATATAATTTTGTTTATTACTGAAAAAAAAAATCTTGTTTATGATTGAAAAGAAATAATTATTTTCATCCTATGTTGAAAAGAAAATATTAAATTGTTTGTGGAATTGTTAGGAAAACAAATTAATCAACTAAAAACTAAACTTTCTTAAATTATTATTCTTTATCATCATCAATAAATTAATCAACTAAAAACTAAACTTTGTTAATTTTTTTATCATCATTAATTCTTAAACTAAGTATATGTGATTTAAAAAAATGAATTAATATCAACCAATGGTTAAATTTTTCATCATCACCATCATCATTTCTTAAACTAAGTATATGTGATTTAAAAAAAATGAATTAATATCAACCAATGGTCATCATTATTCTCCTACGGGTAGATAAAAATTAAAATTTTCTTTACATGAAAATCTTCTCTACATTAAATTATAAAAAATTAAATAAAAAATATTAATTATTAAAATATAAAACAATTACAAATAAAATTAATAATATATATATAATTTTACCTCCACTAAAACGTTTTTAATAATGACCATTCAAATTAAGTTTTTTTCATAGAGAGAAAAGTGAAAAAGTAAAGAAATCGCATTTCAATGTAATAATCACAATTCAAATTTAATAACGTGGTCCCACTAAGTGAAATAATGTATGTCACCATGCAAATTCAAGTGTGAGAGATAATGTACATGACATAAGATTTTGTAATAAAAGATTAATAATTAAAATTTAATTAAAATATTTTATTATATAAATAAAATAATTTGTTTAATTAATAAATATGTATAAATTTAATATAATAATAATTAATTTGTAATATAAAATTTTAATATAATAATAATATATGTTTTTAACTTTTAGCTTCGTTGAGAGTGTAATAACAATTCAATATATTGTTATTGTAATAGTATATTTAGATTAAAAAATATCTTATTTTTTACATTAAAAATTAATAATTATATATTGGACATTTGTAATAAATTATTATTATTTTTTAGTTCATTTAATTTATTTTAATAATTATTTTATTATTTAAATATATATATATATATATATATATATATATATATATATATATATATATATATATATATATATTGAGTTTTAATAGTTTTGTTGAGTTAAAAGGTTAGAAAGGTAGGTCATGTAAGAATTTTTTTGAAATTGAAATTTAATTTTGATATATAATAGACATTTTAAGAAAAAGTGCTTTTCATCTTGAATTATTTTAATATCATAAAGAAAAAGGTGAAAAAGTTTTTCATCCCAAAATGTTTTATTAAAAAACTTAATAGATATATTTAAAAAAATATATTCAATATGATATAAAAATTATTTATTTATTTATTTATTAATTTAAATAATTTCTATATTATGTATTTTACTTTATTTTATTGTAAGTAAAAGATTGCATTACCATATGCTAACAAAAAGAAAAGACACATGTTTGAGGATACACCAAGACTCGCCACCTGTTCTACCACATATGTGGAAACTAGAACTAGTGGATGACATTGTTCAAGGACCAGAAAGCGACACGTGTCTGAAAAAAGAAAAGGACTCACCATCTGTTCTGCCATATGCATGGAAACCAGAATAGGAGGTCAACATTGTTCAAGGAACAACTAATGAAATAGAGTCTAATTGCCACAAAAACCTTGTAGATAAAAACAGAGAAATTAACATTAAAGAGACTATACATGAGGCGAACTCGGGCATCCATCCTAGTGAATTTGAAGGCATATGGCTGACAGCATGTCGGGCATCGGCTTTTCACAGGCTTGCTTGACAGGGAGTCAAACAAAACATCCATGCGCTTGGATGTGTTGGTTTTGCAGCTGCTCTATCAAATCTCTTCTCATCTCAAAAATCAAGACCAAATGGTCCTCTATGAGCCTACGGGAGCTGGGTAGGTCGTAGCTTCCCAGATCCAGGTGAACTTGCACTCTTGTGTGTGTTTCTCGATGGGTTTCCTCGTCACTCCAGTAATCTCCCAACTTTATCGCTGGGTCCTCATCGTTGGGGTCGGCAGAATTCTTACAGTAATCCGGCATCAAAGGACAGATTTCCTCTTCTACTATACATCCTGTCATGGCCGGCTCAAGGGAATTCAAAGGGATATTGGTACCTGTATGTGGTCGCTGCTCCATGGTGGTCTTCTGCAAATTAGGTGGAATTTCCTCCCAATTAGGAGGAATATCCTCCTTGACTATGCAACCCCCATATATTTGCTTTGGGTTAGACAAGTGAAACTCAGCTTGAGTGTCCTCACAACAGTTTTGACTAGAGTGGGGAGAGTGGGCCCAGCTACTTCCTGGATTGGGAAAGAGAGAGGTCGGTCATGTGCGTTGATGCCTGCCTACTTAATTGTAGTAGGTCGACCCACGTCGGGACTTCCCTCTCTCACGAGGCATGGAGAGGCTAAGCTCAAGGGGGGGAAATGACAGAGGAGAGGTCGAAAGTGCTAATGGTGGACAAAAGGAGAGTTACAATGGCTCTGCGTACTTGGAGCATAACAACCCAGGGAGAATTAAAAACTAAATACACATTCTGGAGATAAAAGCCACAACAAGTAGATACATGCATGATGATGAGGGAAGTGACGGCCTGGGTAGCCATGAATGCCAGGGCAATGCAACGTTGTTGTGTCGTAAATGTACCAAAGGGTGAAGCTTGAATCACCATTAAGGCTACCAATCTGTCCCAACACACTGAGCTCTACTTGAAATGAATGTTATACATTTCGAATAGATAAAGGAGGAGGGTGGTAGTGAGGGGATTTAACTTCCCTCGTTTCCAGTGCACCATGTGACAAGCGTTCATCAGGTGTCACCCCATTTAGGGTATGTATTTTAATTTTAAATATAATTTAAAAAATTATTTAAATTTTGTATTAAAATTATTTATAAAAAACAATTAACATTTATTTCAAAACAAACTATATTAAATAAAAAACTTTACATCAAATAAAGTGTTATATATTATGTTAGAAAAATCTTATCGAAATAGTAAATTTTCTATATGGATTGAAGTCAAATTTATGTTTGAAAAAAACATGTTAAAAGAGTAACAATAAAAACAAGGGGAGCTATAAAGAAACAAGCTCCTGCTTTAATTGATAATTTAATACTTTAAGTGGTAATTTAAAGTATTAGGTGAAGTCAAATTTATGTTTGAAAAATCATGTTGAAGTAGTAATAATGAAAACAAGGAGAATTACAAAGCAATAAGCCTATGCTTTAAGTGGTAATTTAAAGCCTTAAGTGGTAATTTAAAACCTTTGATAATGAAAGAGTGATTTTAGAGAAGGTCGTCTTCTTGGTAATTTAAAGCCTTTGACAATGAAAGAGTGATTTTTGAGAATGTTGTTTCTTCAACTCATGTCCACTCTCATGAGTGAAACTTGACTATAATGCTTAGTGAATTTTTCATAAGGTGAAATGTGTATTTGTGCAATGGGTAATTTAATGTTTTTGACAAGGAGAGAGTGTAATTTTGGAGAAGGTTGTTGCTTCAACTCATGTCTAAGGCTTACGTTTATGAGTGAAATCTGATTGTTCGCGTATAGGGTTTAAGCTCATGAGTGCAAAGTGGTTATAAGTTGTAGAATGCATTTTTTGTGGAGGTAGGACAATGGTTCTTGTATTTAATGGATTTAATAAGTTGAATAGTGCTTATTTTGTCTAGTTGAGACAATGGTTCTTATTCTTCAATGATTCTTGAAAGTTATTCAAGGAATCTTTGATCTGGCTCTAGATAATTAGACAGTTTTGCAATTGAAGAAAAATGACTTAATCATAAAAATTTGTACATTATGGTCGTGATGGAAATACTAGTAATAAAAATTTTACTCAATATTCATAGATTTTGGTCGTGATGGAAATAGAAGTTAAAAGTGTGGTTTGAAGTGTATAGATTTAATAGAAGTTAGCAATTGCATTACTTCAAATATGACCATGTGATTGCTTTAAAATTATTGAACAAGTTAACTTGACATTAATTTGATAAAGATGAGGCATAGATCGTGTGGGCATTATATGCAACATAATTGTATGTCGTGTGATTTGTAGGTTAGTTGAAATCGACCCAAGTTGTGTGAGATACAAGTTAGTTGAAATCAAGCCAAGGCATTTATCTTAAATCAGTTAGGCCAGAATTATGGGAGTAGATCATTTGTGTTTGTAAAGTATATTTCAAATGCTCTAGTTGACTATAACTAGGTGTTACAATCTAAATTATATTTCAAATGCTCTGGTTGACTATAACTAGGCATTACAAAATATTTTTTACATGTATCGTGAGCCTTACAACTTAAGAGACTATGGATATTAATTATAACCAACATGGTTCTTAGGTAATTATGGACACATTAATAGTTTATCGGGACTGTAATAGTGGCTTTTGAATTTGATGTTATCTTCTCAACTTCATTGGCTAACAACATGTCGTGGCAGAACTTCACCAAATGAAGTTCACTTGTAGAATGGATAAAATAGTTTTATGTATGTTTGTATAGAGACACGTTATTAATTCCATGAACCAAGGTGGTCAAATAATTTGTCAATGGATAAAATGGTTTGATGTCTATCCTTATAAGAGACACATAATTAACTGCATGTACCAAGGTGGTCAAATGAAACCCATTCATCAAAGAGATCAACATCGTTCTTCATAGCTCAACCATGTTTGGATGCAGTGTGCTCTGAATTTAATTGGGGCAAGTCCATGAAAATGACATCTACAAGGATTGTGATAGAGGAGGGAAACCTCGTAACTTAGCCCAATCATGCTCTTGTAAAAGAGTCACAGAAATTCACATCCCACATTGAGTCTGAGTTGAGATGGAGGATGGAAGCCATGCTCTTACATCAATGCCATGGTCAACAAGGAAACCAAGGTCGACTTAGCTGAGAATCAATTATTCATTTTGTGAATTCCATTTTTATTTATCCTTAGTATTTACGAAATGTCATTCTATGTTTTGGTTGTCTATCAGAGGATGATTCAATGTTGTATGTTGTAATGGAGGTTGAGGAAAAGAGAATGGGAGAAGAAGAAAATGATACCCATTCATATATGTTTTATATTTTTAGGAGCTATATCAAATATCCAGAGCAGAAGATAATTTTTAGGGAAATATGAAGCTATAACTTAAACAAATTATGTGGGAATTAAGATCACTTATACTCTTTAATGCCATAAACTTTTCACAGAGGCTCTCGATTATAACCAAATTTGACCTTTCTAAAAAGTACATCAATGGAAATGCAACATTGCATACGGTTGGTTTGCTGCAGGAAATATAATGTTTTTGTGTTTTTGTTAATAACTTGATCAATTTGATGGAGTATTTGCCTGAATCCATTCTAATAACTTGATCAATTTCATGTAGTGTCTCCACGAATCCATGATGAGTATAGTTAATTTGAAAACTCTCATAGCCTATTGAATGAATACTATCAATGTTGCAAAGCCTAGGAAACTTGGTAATAGTTATGTACATATCCACATGCAAAACATATTCTAAATTCAAGTTTCACGATTTGAGGCCTCCACATTCTGAATGAGATCATCCCTAACCTTGGTTTATGGGGATGCACAAAAAACTACTTTACCAATAATGTGTTTATTGGATGAAAAATTGTAGGAAATTGTGTTTGTAGCAGGGTTTCATTGTTCTATTTACAAGAGGGTTTCTTCTAGGTTTATGAGGAGATTTCTACATGGTCTGGAAAAGGGTTTCTGCTTAGTTTGGAATGCTTTTTCTAAATGGGTTAGATGAGGTTTTTCCTCTCTTTATTGGGTTAAACTCTATCAATTAAACATGTTTTATAAATATGCAGAATGTAACTTCTAAATGAATCCATTCTTGATTTTTCCATATATTTATCTTACAACATTTCTAAAATATGTAAAATGTAATTCTCAATGAAGCCATTCTTGACTTCTCTACATATTTATCTTACAAAATTCCTTCTAATATTGTTATAGGTAAGTTTACACATTTCCTACTCTATGAAGGAGATAACTACAAGCTTAAGAACAAATTGAAATTTCTCCTTTCCTACTCTATGAAGGACATAACTACAATCTTAAGAACCAATTGAAATTTCCAAGAGAGATACACTCTAGTGATTGTGCTATAACACAATATTCATTGCAGATTGATGCAGGAGCATCGCTCACTCATCAAGTGAGCCAACGCGTGGAGCAAAGAAGACAGTTGGACAGAGCCAGCACCGAATTTTGAAACACCTGATATTTGTTGCGCCAAGCATTAATGGGCTGATGTAATGAAGCGCACTTGTATTGTATTATAGATAGGAAGGCATTTAATAGAATTAATGTTGTTAGATAGGAATTTAATTGTAGACATGATGATTCAAGTTTTCGAGGGCAAACGGAATATAGGCACCCTCCTTTTTATTATTGTAACATTAGCATTCATACAGGAGCAAGAGAAGAACCAAACAGAGAATTTGTGGAGAGCCCTCATGTACAGATTGGATTAATAGAAAGAGCTTTTGATTCAATTCATGACTGGTGTTGTTTTCTCTGTGTATGTTGCTCATGTGCTTGTGAATGTTTGTTTCCATGTATGCATTGGCTTTGAAAGTGCTTTGCAGGTGATTTCAAGAGTTTAGCTGAAGCCTGAGAGAAGAGAGAATAAGTTTCAATTGTTTCTCTGGTTGAGCCAGGAGATTCCTGCATAGAGTGCAGTTGAATTCCTACGCAGAGAGTGCGTTGAGGAGGCTCACAGTTAAACTCTTATTCTCGTTTTCCCAGGGGTTGAAGTGGGTCAAGGAAACCGTGCAGGAGGAGTGCAGGTTGGAGAGAAGTCTCAGCAGGTTGCTTGAGCAAAAGAGGCTAAGGATTTCTGTGGTTGTGAGTGCACAGAGTCCAGGTGAGTTCAACACTCGAGAGTGTTTGAAGTTCAGCCGCAAGCAGTTTGTGTGAAGGATCTCTGAAGGAGTCGGAGTCTTCAAGCTCAGGAGGGATAGTTCCGTGGTGAAGACGTTGGGAACAGACCCAGGAGAATCTCGAAGAGAAACAAGCTTTGGATTCGGAGGAATCTCCAAGAAGGAGAACAGACAGACAGGATTCGCGGAGGAGGAACATGAAGTCCCGCAGACCGTCGGATCTGGGGAAAGTAGCGAGGGGTAAAACCCTTGAGTGCCGGAAGAACCCAAGAGCCATCAGGATTCGACATTCGGCGTTTAGCGAGGGAAGAGTTTCATGCACATCGAAATTGCGAGTCGCGATTTCCCGAATTAATAGGGGTCGTCGATTTTGACAAGGACAGGTGGTACGAATCCGAAGAATCGGGGTTTCGGCATTCGGGATTTCCCAATGCAAAGGACTCGTGACAGTTGAAATCGTGATCCCGCAATTTTCGATTAAGTAAAGGAAGGAGGTGACATGGCCGAGTGGGACCCCAGGTACTAGTGGAAGACAGGTGTCGCGGTCTCGGGGAATCGGCACTTCGGTACTTGGGGTTTTAAAATACAGATTGTTGACATCGCGGGTAGCGATTTCCCGATAGGGAAATCCCCGATATACGGGACCGTTGACTGATTGACTTGTCAGCATTCAGGGTTTGGAGTTGCACGAGAACGTGCATACAGGGCTCGCGATCCCGCGAGACCCGATTTCCCGATTTACGAAAGGGAGATCGCCGAAGGAGTTGCTGTGGGTAGAAGAAACTCCCGAGAGGAGTTGGAAGAGTCTGCGACTCTTCGGGCCCGTGTAGAAGGAGGTCCTGGCGAGAGCGGCTGCTGCCGAGAGCGGTTCGCACCAAGTGGTATCAGAGCGGTAGAAGATCTCTCTTTGTTCTGGTAGCAGAGAGGAGCGGATTTCACCATGCCGCCCAGAAGAGAAATGCAGTCACCTGATCGAGAGGACAAGGATGCCCGAAGAAGGGGTAGACCAACAAGAAATGCTGAGATGGAACGACAGATGCGAGATCTCCGAGAAAGGCTCGAGGAGATGGAGACCACCCAAAGGCGTGGAGCTGGTGCAGTAGAGTTCAGCGATTCCGAGGTAGAAGAGGAAGCTGGACACGATGCAGAGGAGGTCACAGCAGAGGATGCCTCGATAGAGAGGTTGATTAGAGCCATCGCTAGAATGAGCTCAAAGACAAAGATGGACATTCCCGTGTATGAGGGAAGTCTAAACGCAGAAGAGTTGTTGGATTGGATCTGAGCACTCGATACCTACTTCGATTATGAGGATATTGAAGAGGATAAGAAGATAAGGCATGCTGTTACCAAGTTGAAGGGACATGCAGCCTTATGGTGGGATGAGTTGCTGGTGGATAGGCGCTGCAAAGGAAAACAGAAGATCAAGAGCTGGGATAGAATGATCGCTAAGATGAAAGCGAAATTCATCCCCAGAGATTACCAAATCACATTGTTCAGGCGTATGCAAAACCTGAGACAGAAGCTAATGACAGTGAAGGAGTACACCGAGGAGTTCTACAGGCTCAACATTCGAGCAGGTCACCGAGAGAGTGATGAAAAAAAGGTGGCAAGATACCTGAATGGTCTGAGGTATGACATTCAAGATGAATTGATCATGGTTACCATCCGAACAGTTGAGGATGCGTACCAGATGGCTCTGAAAGCCGAAGAGAAGCTGAGCCACAAGAAAGGACAGCGAGGGCGAGGCAGGAGTCAACCCAGAGGCAAAGCGGTTGCCCAAGAAAGAACTCAGAAGCCCAGGGAGGAGTGGAAGAAGCCTCAGGGTAAGCTGGAGAGAGGTGGAACCTCACAGTAGAGGTAGACACAAACTGAACAAAGGCAGCAATATGCTGAGCCGAGGAGGCAGCATACAGAGTAGGGAGGCGGATATGCTGACGCCAATGTTATTCCTCGTACCCGAGGTAGAGGAAGAGGCCGAGGAGGAGTTATCACATGTTTTACATGTGGAAAAGACAGACACAAAGCCGTGGATTGTCCAGATAGGAAAATGGACAGAATTGAAGCTCACATAACTGAAGCGCAGAGGCGTGATGTTGAGAATGAAGATGCAGACAGCGGAAGGTCGCTTGGAATGCATAAGATTCTCTTAGCACCCGAGAAAGAGGTGGACAGCGCAGTGCAAAGAAGTAGACTGTTCAGAATGGCTTGCACAGCCAAGGACAGAAAATGCAAAGTCATAATTGATAGTGGGAGCACCGATAATTTTGTTTCATCCGAGATGGTGGAAAAGCTGGAGCTAGAAACGACTAAGCACCCGAGTCCATATAAAGTCTCGTGGTTACAGAAAGGACACCGGGTAAGTGTCACTAAACAATGCTTAGTTAAATTCAAAATTGGGAATTATCATGATGAGATTCTGTGTGATGTTATTCCCATGGACGTATGTCATATCTTGTTGGGTAGACCATGGCAGTATGACAGGAATGTTGTTCATGATGGGAGGATGAACACCTACACCTTGGAGAAGGATGGGAGGTTACATAAGTTGCTTCTGATAAAAGATAAAGAAGTGAAGCCGAAAGTAAACAGTACGATACTTCTCATGAGTGGGAAAGAACTTCTCACAGAGATGGAGAAGAACGAAGATCCACAATTCTTTGTTGTCAGGAAGCTGAGAATTGTCCTGACGAGCACAAGAGTGGACGACTTGCCGGAGGAGATTCAGGAACTGTTGGGAGAGTTTGCTGATATCATCATGGACGAACTACCTCATTCGTTGCCACCAATGCGGAGTGTGAGTCACCATATCGACCTCATACCCGGAGCAAGTTTACCGAACAAGGCCACGTACAGATTGACACCTCAGGAGAACGAGGAGGTCAAAAAGCAGGTACAGGATCTGCTGGACAAAGGACTGGTCAGGGAGAGTCTCAGTCTGTGTGTTGTTCCAACAGTACTAAGTCCAAAGAAGGATGGAGGCTGGAGGATGTGTATAGACTCCGGAGCGATAAACAAGATCACCATCAGATACAGATTTCCACTGCCGAGAATGGACGATTTGATGGATTGCCTAAGCGGGGCAAATTGTTTTTCAAAAATCAATCTCAAGAGCGGATATCACCAGATCCGGATGAGAGAGGGAGATGAATGGAAGACAGCATTCAAAACAAACGAGGGTTTGTACGAATGGCTGGTCATGTCGTTTGGCTTGACAAATGCGCCGAGCACTTTTATGAGGCTGATGAATGAAGTCCTGCGGGAATTCATTGGCAAATTTGTGGTCGTGTATCTGGACGACATACTGATTTTCAGTAAGACCAGGGCTGAACATTTGAGACATTTGGCCATTGTAATGAGAAGATTACAGCAGGAGAAGCTGCTGATAAATTTGAAGAAGTGATCATTTATGCAGACAGAACTCATTTATTTGGGTTTTGTAATATCGGCGAATGAATTGAAGATGGATCCTGAGAAGGTGGATGTGATCAGGAATTGGCCATCGTCGAGAAATGTTTTCAAGGTAAGAAGTTTTCACAGTTTAGCTAGTTTCTACAGGAAATTTATTAGAAATTTTAGTGGAATTAGCGCCGCAATGATGGGAACAGTGAAGAAACGGCATAAAGTTTTTCATTGGACAGCCGAGGCTGAGAGGAGCTTCAATCTGTTGAAGCGGAAGATTACAGAGCAACCGATTCTGGTGTTGCATGATTTTCAAAAACCCTTCCAAGTGAAGTGTGACGCCAGTGGGTATGTTGTTGGAGGGGTCCTGAGTTAGGATGACAAACCTGTTGCATATTACAGCGAGAAGCTGGATGATGCAAAGTTGAAATACTCCACATATGACAAAGATTTATATGCCATCATACAAGCATTGAAGAAGTGGAGGCATTATTTAATACCCAAAGAGTTTGTGTTGTACAGTGACAATCATGCATTGCAGTTTGTAAGTCAGCAGGATAAGCTGAATCAAAAGCATGCGAAGTGGGCGGAATACATGCAGAATTTCACATTTGTCATCAAGCACATTTTAGGAACTGCTAACAAAGTGGCTGACGCTTTGAGCAGGAAATTTCTATTGCTGCAGGAGTTTAAGGTCAAAACCTTGGGTTTTGAAAATTTAAAAGATATGTATGTAGGTGATGCAGACTTTGCAGAAGCCTATGAAGCAGCCGAGAACCCATTTCTCAGGGATCAGAGTCCATGGCTGGAATATATAATCCAGGAAGGATTGTTGTTCAGGGGCAATCAACTGTGCATTCCAGATTGCTCCATGAGGGAGAATTTGGTGCGGGAAAAACACAGCGGTGGATTAGCAGGTCATTTTGGGCATGACAAAACTTTCGCAAAGCTGAGCGAATCATATTATTGGCCGGGGATGCGCACAGATGTTAAGCGGTTTGTTGACAGGTGCAGGATATGTCAACATGCGAAGGGCCAAAAAAAGAACACCAGGTTTTATCAGCCATTTCCCATACCTGAGAGGCCATGGGAGGCAATCAGTATGGATTTTGTTCTGGGTTTGCCGAGGACACAGCGAGGAGTAGATTCCATCTTCGTGGCGGTGGACCGGTTCTCGAAGATGGAACATTTCATTCCGTGTCATAAGACCAGCGATGCGACACACATCGCGAATTTGTTTTTCAAAGAAATTGTTAGATTGCATGGATTACCGAGGAGCATAGTCTCAGATCGGGATATGAAGTTCATAGGTCATTTTTGGAGGACGCTATGGAAGAAGCTAGGAACTAATCTAGCATTTAGTTCAGCTTACCATCCGCAGACAGATGGGCAGACCAAGGTGGTCAATAGAAGTCTGGGGGATTTGTTGAGAGGCTTGGTAATGGAACACCACAGCAGTTGGGACCAAATATTACCACAAGTAGAATTTGCGTACAACGATTCGGTGAATCAGAGTACAAGAAAAAGCCCATTCCATATTTTGTATGGGACACAGCCGAGGGGAGTTTCTGAGCTCAGGGAGTCAGAACAGGCTAAAACCAGCAGCGCTCGTGCAGAAGAGTTCGTTGAAGCGATGCAGGAATTTCATACGCAGGTGAAGCAGCGGCTGCAGAAAGTGAATCAGGAGTATAAGCGCAGAGCCGATCAGCGAAAGAGACAACTTCAGTTTGAAGTTGGCGACATGGTTCTGGCGCACCTAAGGAAGGAAAGGTTCCCAAGGGGAACGTATAACAATCTCAAGATGAAGAAAATTGGGCCATGCAAAATTCTGAGAAAATTTGGAGAAAATACATATGAGCTTGAGTTGCCAGAGGGCATCAGGATATCTCTGATTTTTAACATTTCGGATTTATACCCCTACAGGGAAGGAGAAGCAGACACTGGAACTGAGGAACCAGTGGTCTAGTGGAAGAAGCACTTACCAGTTGCACAGAAGCCTCAGATGGAGTGCATAATGGATTAAAGAGTAGGCAGGAAGACCAGGAGAAAGCAGTATTTTGAATGCCTGGTAAAGTGGAAGAATCACCCAGTGGAGGATGCCAGCTGGGAGACAGAGACTGTGATACAAAAGCATGAGCACACCGTGCAGGAGCTCATGGACAGGAGCCCATGAAATTTTTCGAGCCAAGGAGTATGATGCAGGAGCATTGCTCACCCATCAAGCGAGCCAGCAAGTGGAGCAAAGAAGACAGCTGGACAGCGCCAGCACCGAATTTTGAAACACCTGATATTTGTTGCGCCAAGCATTAATGGGTTGATGTAATGAAGCGCACTTGTATTGTATTATAGATAGGAAGGCATTTAATAGAATCAATGTTGTTAGATAGGAATTTAATTGTAGATATGATGATTCCAGTTTTCGAGGGAAAACAGAATATAGGCACCCTCCTTTGTATTATTGTAACATTAGCATTCATACAGGAGCAAGAGAAGAACCGAACAGAGAATTTGTGGAGAGCCCTCATGTACAGATTGGATTAATAAAAAGAGCTTTTGATTCAATTCATGACTGGTGCTGTTTTCTCTGTGTATGTTTCTCATGTGCTTGTGAATGTTTGTTTCCCTGTATGCATTGGCTTTTAATGTTCTTTGCAGGTGATTTCAGGAGTTTAGCTGAAGTCTGAGAGAAGAGAGAATAAGTTTCAATTGTTTCTCTGGTTGAGCCAGGAGATTCCTGCATAGAGTGCAGTTGAATTCCTCCGCAGAGAGTGCGTTGAGGAGGCTCACAGTTAAACTCTTATTCTCATTTTCCCAAGGGTTGAAGTGGGTCAAGGAAACCGTGGAGGAGGAGTGCAGGTTGGAGAGAAGTCTCAGCAGGTTGCTTGAGCAAAAGAGGCTAAGGATTTCTGTGGTTGCGAGTGCACAGAGTCCAGGTGAGTTCAACACTCGAGAGTGTTTGAAGGTCAGCCACAAGCAGTTTGCGTGAAGGATCTCTGAAGGAGTCCGAGTCTACAAGCTCAGGAGGGATAGTTCTGTGGTGAAGACATTGGGAATAGACCCAGGAGAATATCGAACAGAAACATGCTTTAAAGTCAGAGGAATCTCCAAGAAGGAGAACAGACGGACAGGATTCGCGGAGGAGGAACACAAAGTCCCGCAGACCGTCGGATATGGGGAAAGTAGCGAGGGGTAAAACCCTTGAGTGCCGGAAGAACCCAAGAGCCATCGGGATTCGGCGTTCGGCGTTTGGCAAGGGAAGAGTTTCATGCCCGTCGAAATCGTGAGTCGCGATTTCCCGAATTAATAGGGGTCGTCGATTTCGACAAGGACAGGTGGTACAAATCCGGAGAATCAGGGTTTCGACATTCAGGATTTCCCAATGCAAAGGACTCACGACAGTTGAAATCGTGATCCCGCGATTTCCGATTAAGTAAAGGAAGGAGGTGACGTGGCCGAGTGGGACCCCAGGTACTAGTGGAAGACAGGTGTCGCGGTCTCGGGGAATCGGCACTTCGATACTCGGGGTTTTAAAATACAGAGTGTTGACATCGCGGGTAGCGATTTCTCGATAGGGAAATCCCCGATATACGGGACCGTTGACTGATTGACTTGTCGGCATTCAGGGTTTGGAGTTGCACGAGAACGTGCATACAGGGCTCGCGATCCCGCGAGACCCGATTTCCCGATTTACGAAAGGGAGATCGCCGAAGGAGTTGTTGTGGGTAGAAGAAACTCCCGAGAGGAGTTGGAAGAGTCTGCGACTCTTCAGGCCCGTGTAGAAGGAGGTCCTGGCGAGAGCGGATGCTGCCGAGAGCGGTTCTCACCATAGATCTTTCTTGCAAATTTACATGATTAAACTATCTATTTACTATTCATTTTCAAAATTGATAACAAAGACCATGAAAATTACCATCTATTAGGCTCATTTTGGCACGGATATGCATAATCCTTGGTATAGAGCGAATTATGAGAGACATGAATGTTAAAGAAAATATATTGATTTTGATAGTATATGAAGCCATTTGGTTTTTTGCAACCCAAGCCTTCCATTCATATTTTGACCTGATTGATTTATACACAACATTCTTTGAGAAAAATAAGAGCATTTCCTTTACTAATAATAGTTGTTATGCCTTCATACTGGTAATAATAGTTTCTATGCCTTCATACAGGACAAAAAAAGGAAGACAGAAAAGAAGAAAGGAAGACACAAAAGAATACACCGATTGCAATAGGTAAATATGTGTCCTTATAGTTTTTTTCTAGTCCATCAAGTCTACGAAAACAAAAGGAAAACAATATTAATAATGATATGATTCATGGTTTAATTATCTCATATTTAAATTAGGTTTAGAAACAATATAATATTCTTGGCCTCCATAAACGCCCTTTAAAATTCTTATCTCATACCTGATATGCTTATGCACACATACCTGATATGCTTATGTATGTTGTTTATTGAATGGCATGGTAGTTAGATACCCACAAAATTCAACCACTAGAGACATAAAGCCCCAAATAGAATGTAATTATGAAGATGCAACATTGCATCTACAACTTTGACACTTATTTATCTTCATTGAAGTCGTCAGACTTCTTCAATTGATATAATAATTCTACCCTTCATCCTTCAATATGCATTCTACCAATGAAGTTTATGATCGACTTAGTCCAAACTATCTCCTTTAGTTTATGAGAGTTCATATGTCGCCCATGATATGTGGTCACTAAATGGCCTATATTCTTGCATAGAATATGCCCTGCATATATCATGGTATGGTAAGAAGATGACATTCTTGCATAGAATATGAACTGCATATATCATAGTATGGTAAGAAGATGATGCAACTTCTTGCATAGAATATGGCGTGCAAATAAGAGTGAAGTAAGAACCTATGAAATTGAAAGTGTTGTACGCAATAACTTATTAATAGTGAAGGGATAAGTTCATCTTCATCTAGGCAGGGAAACACATGGCCAGCATGCCTACAACCAAACAATGTCAACTTGCCACAATGTGGCAACTCAAGAGAGACAACCATGTAAACCAAAAACTATAAAGTTACTTTGTGTTAATATTTCCTAACAACTAATGATGCCAAACTAATGCTATAGAATCACTAGCATTAGTCAACCTCTTGTTTGGTATACTTATTAATTTGATACTTCCTAGACTCAAACATGAGGATAGTACTAAGATAATTTGACTTTGTCTCGGGAAAAGGCCAAATAATACCTTAAAGTTTGTGATATATATCTTTTTTTCTTTTTTTTTAAGAAACAGTTAAAAAAATTTATTAGAAAACGGGTTGTGCAATGACAAAAGCATCCAGAGAGTACAAAATTTCAAAATGAGCAGAGTCATGTAGTAGAGTTATAGTGATCAAGAAGTCATTTAGTAGAGATTTGTTTGCAAGATCAAGAATTCAGTGTATGACCTAAAGCAATCTCCTAGGAAATGGTATAAGAAGTTTGATTCCTTCATGGTGAGCTAAAATTTCACAAGAAGTGAGTATGACCATTATGTTTACTCCAAAAGTTTATATAGCATATTCATTATCTTGGTATTATATCTTGATGATATGCTTATAGCAAGAAAAAGCATAGTTGATATTAATAGGTTGAAGGATCAGCTAGATAGGACATTTGATATGAAGGATCTAGGAGAAACAAAACAAATCTTGGGCATAGAAATACACAAAGATAGGGAAAATGGTAAGCATTGGTTATCACAATAGAGGTATGTGCAAATGATACTCATGAGATTCGGCATGAATCATGTGAAACCTTTAAATATCCCTTGGCTTCCCATTTTAATATTTCTTCAAGTTTATGTCCTAGTAATAAGGAAGAAAAGAATTATATGTCTTATGTACCTTATTCCATTGTAGTAGGAAGTTTGATGTATGTGATGGTAAGTACAAGACCAAATATTTCACATGCAGTCGGTGTTGTCAGTAGATACATGGAAAATCCTGGTAAAGCAAATTGGAAAGTAGTGAAATAGGTGCTTTGGTATCTGAGAGTCACAAATGATTATTGTATCACCTATAATGGTTGTATTTATTTAGTCTGTGGTTATGTTGATTTAGATTTTGCAAGTGATTTGGACAGGATGAGATCTACTCCAGGTTATGTCTTTACTCTTGTAGGAGGACCTGTTAGTTGGATGTCAAAGATTCAAAACATAGTTTCTTTATCCACTATAGAAGAAGAATATATAGTTGCCTCACATGCTTGCAAGGAAGCAATTTGGTTAAAGGGTTTTTGGGTGAGTTTGGAAGGATGCAGAACAAGGTGAAAGTATTCTACGATAGTCAAAGTGTTATTCATTTGCCTAGAAATCCAACTTATCATAGTAAGACAAAACATATTGTTATTAAACACCATTTTGTAAGACAAGTTATTGATGAAGGTGGAGTGACTCTCGAAAAGGTCCATACACAAGAAAATTGTGCGGACATGTTCATGAAACTAGTATTATTAGAGAAATTGTGATGGTGTTTGGATTCTCTTAACTTGTAGAAGAGGTGTTGAATGAACTTGGGCAATGTGATAAGGTAAATTGTTGTGAAGGAGTCAATTATTAAACAAGTGACAACCGCCGACAGATTTTGTGCAAGATTTTCAAGTAAATTACAACAAATTAACCAAATTTTTGTATCTGGCAATTTGTAACTTAATTTGTAACTTAATATCTATAACCTATATTTTTTTTTGTTTTAAGAATAGATTGATTTATTTCCTTATCTCGCGAACCTTTCCTTAATAAATCATGAGGGTTTTACCACTTACTTTTTGTGTATTTTTTTTCTCTTTGTCTTTTTGTAATTTGCTAGTGCATTCTAATATGACTAGATATCACATTATAATATGCAAAACAGGCCGAAGAATTGTTATATATATGATTTTTTTGTTTTTCACAATATATATAAATATATTAGTAATTTATCATTTGATACTTTTGTAATATATGTTATAAAGTATAAATTATTAAGTTTTAAATTTTAGAATTTATATATTATATTTTAATGGTTATAACATATTTCTTATATTTTAATTTTATATTTAAAAAAGTTTTTAAACTTTTAAAAATTTATCATGAATTTTAGATGATTAAAAAAACCTTTTATATTTTAATTTTATATTTATGATTTAAAAAATAAAAGACTTTTTTACAATCAATAGAGTATTGCTGAAATTGAAAAGAAAATATGAGATTGTTTCTACCAAAGTCACCATAAAAACATCAACTGAGAATTGGACTTTCTTGAATAAGTTTTTACATTTTAATTTTATTTTAGATATTATTTATAAAAAAGAACTTGTCAACCAAGAGTTACATTTTAATTTAATTTTAGATATTATTTATAAAACAAAACTTGTTCTTATTGTCAATATAATATTGTTGATGTTGAAAGTAAAATATTATATTGTTTGTAAAATTGTCACTTGACCATACACTATGAAGCAAGGATTCTACTTACATTCATATTATTTTTATATATTAATTTTATGTTATATTAGTTATAATTAAAATAATATTAATAATAATAGTTTTTAATAATGGGTGGAGTGTATATTATAAATTTTTAATGTTTCAAAGTTTTATATAAAATTTATTAAAAAATAACAATAAAATATTATATTATTTATGAAATTGATAAACAATTGACAATAAAAACATAATTAAAAATTAGATTTTTTAAATGATTTTAATATTTCAATTTTATATAATCTTATTTATGATTGAAAAAAAAACTTATTCTCACCATATGTTGAAAAGAAAATATTAATTGTTTGTGAAATTATTGGAACTTGACAATAAACTTATCAAGTAAAAACTAAACTACTCAAACTTATCAACTAAAAACTAAAATAATAATCATCATCATCATCATCATCATCATCATCATCATCATCATCATCATCATCATCATCATCATCATCATCATCATCATCAAACTTTCTTAAAGTATATGTAATTTTAAAGAAATGAATTAAGATCAACCAATGGTCTAATTTTTTCCATCCTCCTGTGATTTTGTGGCACTTTTTCATAATTGTTCCCTACACTTAGATAAAAAACTTATCAACTAAAAACTAAAATCATCATCATCATCATCATCATCATCATCATCATC
>JASDQU010309018.1:43003-63470 GCA_032191745.1 Picea mariana | reverse complement strand
TCCAGCCATATATTTACTTCATCAAATTGGTTTCATATGCGAAAGATATCATGTTCTTTCTGAAAACCCAAACAAGCAAAAAAAGTGGATGACTGTACAGTCTGTACAGTGCCACGTGGCAGGCTGACTGTACAGGTCATACGGCCGTAGAGATGATGTGGTAGCTCCTGGAGACAACACATGGCAGGTGACGGAGCATGCGATAGGTACAGTTGGACCAGTCAGAGGGTGACACATGTCACCACTGTAAGGGTGACACATGGCACAGACTGACGTGGCAAGGCTGACAGGGCAGTGACTGGGCAGGTACGGTGATAGGTGGCAGGCACGTGGATGAGTCAACATTCGACACTTGGCATTTGTCTATTGGTTGTTAAGGTGCCACGTGGCTCAGTCATGGGTTGCCACGTGGCACCCTATGGTTGGCTCGTGGGTTGTGCAAAATTTATGGACTCCACCGGGGTCGAACCCCCGACCTCTGCTCGGTTATAGATTGGCAGGATCAGGCTAACCACCCGCCCCGCTGGTGTGACTTAATAGATATATGGAAGAAGTTATATTTAATTTTATTGTAAAGGATGGTTGGAGGCGGAAAGGGTTGGGGCTTAGCCCCAGCCCATGGTTCTGACCGCGGTGGTATTACACCTCCATATGACCCACACTACAGAGAGATACGCGCGGAAGTAAATGGATAAGTACTGGTCGCAGGTCGCGGGGAATCCCACGTGACCTTGACCTAACCAAATGGAAAGGGTGTGGGGGTTATGGTTGTTAGCCCTCGATCCTATGCATGCACTCGAAAACCAAGAGCCAGCCCGGACCGTTGTGCTAGCACGCCAGGAGGACAGCACCTGGCCACATAGAGGCGCCCAAGTGACTAGGGGTGCTCATTTTGGGGGATGTGCCCATATTTTTATACCAAATGGATTTTTATTATATAGTTTGGGATTTTATTTGAGATTAAGCCTATTAATAATGGATTTTCTCCATTTTTGGGAGATATTGGGCATTATTGGAGCCCAAATTTTGGGAGGAAGTTGGGGATGGATAACCAACTTCAGATCTATAAAAACCAAGCCTGTTTGAGGCCATGGAGGATAGTCAGAGAAGAGTTATGCTGAAGGGAAGCCAAGCCAAAGCCATTTTTATGTAAGGAAGCTATTGAGGAGCAAACGCTTGCGGGCCATTTCTGGGAGCTCCGGACATCTGTTTTGCGTGTCGTTTTCTTTGCTGGGTTCTAGAGATCTAGAAGAACATGACCAGATCAGTGTTGTTACCAATTGGTACTGCTGCGATGTACTTTTGAGCTTTTGAACGGAAATAAAGAAGCCTCCCCCACAGAGACAAAGGCCCGGAGACGTAGGCAACGTTGTGCCGAACTCCGTTATCAATTCTCGTGTTATGGTTTGTTGTTTATTATTTCATTTCAGATCTGCAAATGTGTATATGGCTGTCATAATTCCTCTCTTTTCCTCATTCTTTCATTAAGCTTCTCATATGGTTAATTAACACATGCAAATTAAAAACTCAACCATAGTCATTAAAAGATCCTACGGATCACTTAAATACACAAAATTTACTAATAATAGGACTCAACTCTTCTAGGGATTTCTTCAACTAACTGGAACTAACTGAAAGTCTTCTTCAAATCTCTAAACTTAGAACCCTCCAAAAATAGCTAATACACAACTAACTGAAACTCTTGTAGAGTCTAAACTTGAAAATTTCTAGATATAGTTGCAAGAGCACTTATACTCTAACACTCCCCCTTAATTACTACTACTAAATGATTTAGAATTTACAACACCTAAATTCTATCTATGAAACTCAAACACATATTTTTCCAATGGATTTTTAAATATGTCAGCCAATTGGTCTTTTGATCTACAAGATTCCAAGTAGATTTATCCATTGTTTACAAGCTCTCTAATAAAATGATATCTAGTATCAATATGCTTTCTTTTTTGATGGAAAACATGGTTTTTTTATAGAGCTATTCATGAGTTGTCACAATACATTGGAATTGGTCCTTCTTGTCCTTGTAAAAGATCACTCAATACTCTACATAACCAAATTGATTGACATGTTGCAATTGTGGTTGCTACATACTCAACTTCGGCTGATGAAATTGTCACAATGGGATGCTTCTTGGATGCCCATGAAATCACACTTGAACCAATATGGAAGACATATCCTGAAGTACTCTTCCTACCATCAAGACTACTTGCAAAATCTTTGTCAGTATATCCAATCAAGAAATCATTACTAGTGCTTGAATATAATATGTCATATCCTATTGTTCCAGCAATATATCTCAGAATTATTTTTCCAACTTGCCAATGTGAATCTTTTGGAGATTCCATGAAACTGGAAATCAAAATGATGACATACATAACGTCTAGCCTAGTGGCAGTGAGATACATGAGACTGCCAACCAATCTCTTGAATAGAGTTGGATCTACATTGGATCCCATATCCTCTTTGCTAAGCTTTGCCCCTATTACAATTGGAGTTGGTGTTGGTTTACAATTCATCATCCTAAACCTCTTCAGCACATCCATGGCATACCTTGCCTAGAATGAAAAAATTCTTGAATATGATTGAAGAACTTCAATACCAAGGAAATATATCATTAACCCCAAATCAGTCATTTCAAATTCTTCTTTCATAGTTTCTTTAACTTGTCCACTGAAAAATTCCTTGTGAAGATCATAGCATCAACATATAAACAAATAATCAATATTTGATCTTGCTTATTCACCCTTGTATATAATGTGGGCTCATTTTTGCTTCTCATGAAACATATACTAATCAAATATGAATCAATCTTGTTATACCAAGCTAGGGGATCTTGCTTAATCCCATAGAGAGATGTCTTCAATCTGTAAACTTTATCTTCATGTCCTTTTATCACATATTCTAGTGGTTGCTCCACATATAGTTCTTCTTCCAAAATATCATTCAAGAATGTTGACTTGACATCCATTTGATAAACATTCCACCTTTTATGAATTGTTATGGCTAAAACAACTCTAACTATATCTAACCTTACAACTGGTGCAAAGGTCTCACCATAATCTACTCCAGGTTGTTGTGAAAAAATGTTTGTTACCAATCTGCCCTTCTATTTTTCAACTTCTCCTTTCTCATTAAACTTGGTTTTGTAAACCTATTTTACACCAATGCAATCTTTATCTTTTGGAAATTGCACTAGATCCCATGTATCATTCTTCTCTATGGAATCAATTTCTTTGTCCATTGCTTGGGGCCAATTTTCTTCTTTAATCAATTCTTCAAAACATGTGGGTTGAAATGAAAACAATGTAGAATTCAAATGCACATCTAGATCTTCATATGTTTCTCCTAAGGTTCTAGTCTTTCTCGACCTTATAGAGGAAATTGTAGAATTAGACACACTTCTTAACTGAGAAAAAGGAGTAGACTGGGCTACTGGTTAGATGACTCACCCTTAACAAAATTTCTTGGAGTTCTTGTTGGAGTATCTTTGATTGGTTATTGAATTTGTGAACCTTTCTATCCACCTTGTGCAATCTTTTCCTCTTCTTCATCTTCTTCTTGAGGTATTACTGCTCCAACATATATAGTCTTATATGTGCTTCCATTCCATGCTTCATATTATTTGAATTCAACATCCATGTTGATTATCACCTTCTTTGTCACTGGATTATACAATTTATATGCCTTGGAATGATCAATGTACTCAAGGAAGATGCATTTTTCACTTTTGTTATCTAGCTTCCTCCTCAACTCTTTAGGCACATGAAAATATGGCACACAACCAAATCCTCTGAAGTGTGATACACTACAACTCATACATGTCCATGCTTCTTGTGGAACTTTGTTCTTCACACTTTTGGTAGGAGATCTGTTCAAAAAATAAACAGAGTAATCTATTGATTCTCCCTAAAAATCATTTGAAAATTGTTTTTCTTTCAACATTCTTCTAGCCATATTCATTATGGTTCTATTTTTCCTTTTAGCTACACCATTTTGCTGAGGTGTATACCTTGTTGTAAATTGTCTTTTAATTCCATGTTGCTTGTAGAAATCATGAAAAAAAATTGAATGATATTCACATCCTCTGTTTGATATTAACACTTTAATATGATGACCACCTTGCTTCTCCACAATTTCCATGAATTCTATGAACTTGTCAAAATTTTATGATTTCTTTGCCAGAAAGTACGCCCAAGTCTTTCCATTGTAATCATCGATGAAGGTTAGGAAGTAGTAACCTCCTCCTAGTGACTGGGTCTGCATTGGATCACATAGATTTGTATGAACCAACTCCAATGGTTCCTTTGTTTTATAAGACACTGCTCTAGGAAAACTATCATTGTGTTGCTTTTCCATAATGCATGTCTCACATGAACTAGCTGGATCTTGAATGGGAGGAAAACCGTCAACCATATTTTTCTACTGCAATAGTTTTAGACCACCAAAATGTAGATGACCAAATCTGAGATGCCACAAAAAAAATATTCTTAACATGTTTCATTTTGGGCAAGGGAGACCTCCAATCTATCATCATTCATGGAAAGAGGATACATTCTATTATTTTGCATCTCCACCCTAGAAATAAACATCTTACTAGGAGGTTTATCGTATATGAGACAATCATTTCCCTTAAAGATTACATCATACCCTTTTTGAGTAAGTTGGCCAACACCAATAAGATTATGTTTCAAACCTGGGCATAATACACATTTGGTATGTGTCTTTTTTTACCTTGTTTGGTCCTTATGTTGACCATTCTTTTTCCAATGACTTTTAGAATGTTGTCTGACCCCAACTTGACTTTATCCCTCACTGAATCATCTAGATCTATGATTAAGATTTTGTCTCTTGTCATACGATTGCTACATCCATTATCTAACAACCAAATATCATTAGAATTCTCTTGAGCAACATTACAAGAAAGGAATAATGAGTCTTCATAGTTCTCAGTGGTGTTAGAATAATTTGTGTCCTTTCTGCTAAGGTCAACCTTCTTCTTCCTACATTCATAAGCATACTGACCCATCTTGTTACAATAAAAACATTTAACTTTGGATTTGTCATACCTTTGATTTGGCCATGATATTTTGTTGTTGCTCCCCCTTAAGTTGTGAGGATTTTGGTCTAGTCTCCTCTATTGTTATGAACTATCCCTTTGGTTGGTGATTTTGTTGCTCTTGCCCCTGTCTCTTGAATTTGATCCTCCTCTGCCTCTTGAGATCGAAACCTGAGATCTAAATGCATTTTCCAATGAATCATCATACATGTTCATCTTGAACCCATGGGATAATAAGGATCCCAATAGCTCATCCACTGATAGTTGTGTCAAGTCCTTAGACTCTTCAATGGTTATAACTACCACATCAAACTTCTTAGGCAAGGTTATGAGAACCTTCTCTACCACTCTTTGATCTGGAATCTCTTCATCATTCATCCTTAACTGATTTATTGTGTTCATGACTTGGGTCATGTACTGGTCTACTGACTTTGATTCCTTCATCTTCATATTCTCAAAATTCATTCCTAATGTTTGTAACTTGACTATCTTTACCTTGGTAATTCCCTAATAGTTGATCTCTAAGATTCCCCATGCTATCTTTGAGAATATTGTTGTTGAGATCTTGGAAAATATACTTTCATCCAAGTTGTTTTGAATGAGATAGAGAGCTTTTGCATCCTTCTTCCTGTTATCTTTGAGCTGATCATTTTGAGCATTGGTCAAAGCTCGTTCAACTACGTGATCAGCTAGTTCTGTATATCCATGAACCATAATATCCCAAACATCTTGAGAATGTAATAACGTCCTCATCTTGATTTCCCAAACTTCATAATTTTTCCCTACAAGAACGAGGATCTATGGCTATGCGAGATCATATTTTCTTAAAGAAAATTCTCTTCTCAACTATAATAGAGTGAATAATATATTTTTATGTTTTATTTTTTTTAATTCTCAACCTAAGAAATAATATATGTACTCCCTCCTTTACACAAAACATATCTCTTATGGAAAAATATACTATGTTCTTTAACAAAACACCAAAAGTATAAGTTATAAATATACTTGCTCCAATTTAAAAACATAAATAAACAAGAGGAGTTGTAGAGCAGCAAGTCCCTACCTTTGGGACTTGCTTATTAACATTGAATATTGTAGGCAGGGACTTGCTTATTAACATTGAATATTGTGGTAGTTTCATGGGTTTCATGTTTGTCCATATAAATGGTGAGGGTGACGATTTCTGACCCAGTTTGGAGGAGAAAAAAAGTATGTTAAAAACCATGTGATTTTATTCTTGGCCATAATTTTTGACACATTTGACTTGTAACTTTCATTTCCATGTTTTCTGGTCTCTGTATTTCAATTCCACTTTCGGAATTTCAATTCCACTTTCTCAATTTTCAAGGTTCCTTTATCAAAATGCACCAACTACCACAAACTAGATAAATGAAAAGGTAGTGAACAATAAATTTGAATATATGTGTGGGGTTGCTTGCAGAGCTATAACTTGGAATTGTGATCAGAATTGTCATGAATTAGTGCTGCTATTTTCTAGCTGCACTAGAAATGAAATTGTATGTTGGTTCGAAACTTTGTGTGAAATTCATTTATGTTGCCATAAGAACAACATGTCACTAAAGATAATCAGTTGTCATAAAATTGTTTTTCCTATATTAAACATAATCAGTTGTCATAAAATTGTTTTTCCTCTATTAAACATAATCAGTTGTCATAAAATTGTTTTATGCTTAATATTTAGATAATTACTTTAATCAATACAATATTTAAAAATTATTGCAAGATGTCCAAGTGTATGGATATATATATTGAAATAAAATTTCTTTTTCCATTCCATATTAATTTATTAACTCTAGCAGTAACAAATAGAATCAATAAGTCCTCTATCATCCATACTTCCAAATATTAATATGATAACTTGAAAAAGAAATATACATAATATCCATACAAGTTTTTATTTAGTGTTATGTTACATATCATAATAAATAAAATAAATAAGTGCGATCAAAAGTATTTCCATAATAAGCACCTGCCACCATTGGATGCATTTTGAATTTTTGCAGGATTATTGTACTCTTTAAAGCATTTGTTTTTTCCGCATTTTTATAAATTCATATATTAAGAACAATATAATGTATCGAACGATCAGATGCATAATTGTTGGTTTTAATTGTTGTCCTATATTTCTTTTATCATTAAAGTGAATGCACTAAGGATTTTTATAGAACACCAAAAAGAAAGCGAGCTGAAAATTACAATTTTAAGCCAGCTAGAGAGTAGTGACGACACCACTCTAATTGACAATTTTGGTTTAAGTGGGCCAAGTACTTGTTACCGTACTAGTTCTAGTTATTTTTGTTACAGTACTAGTTCTGGTTATTTTGTTTCCAGCACAGGTTTTGCAGCTGGTTTCAATCCAAACCAAATAATATGGGGTTTGGAGGTGCTGGAGGATCACAAGGATTTGATCATAATTATCAAAATGGCATAGGGCAGGTTGGTTTGAGAGGGTTTAACCCACTTGGGATCTTTAATCTCAAATTTGCCTATCTTTTTTGGTTATCTAGTCTTAGTTAAACATGTTTATCTGGTCTTCGTTAAACATGCCTATCTGGCTACGAGTACGGGGAAGGCCTTCTCTCTGGCTTGCTTGCCTCTCTGGTGTGCTTGGTGGGTATTGTAGTTAGGTGGCTAAGCTGAGAAGTGGGAGTCAAGCAAAAGGATGGGACGAGGGGCTATGTCTATTGGTAGAGATAGACAATAGGCTTACTTCATTTCCCCTTTACCTATCTCGGGTAGTGTTATCACTAGAGCACCGGTACTGAGCCCAAGATGCACTAGAGGTTAGGTTGGTAGTCTTGGCCCTTGCACAATGACCAGTGCGCAAAAACAAGCAAGTGCTTGTGCCAATGCTCAAGACCATGTGCTTTGCTAGATTGAAATGGTCTACACTTTAAACCATACACTAGGTCATATAGAAAAAGAGACCCTCACTCCCCTTACAAGGTGAAACACAAATTGGGTAGAGTGACTTTCTCCGTGAAACACAACTGGCTTCCTCATCTTGAAATATAAAGATGCTTTTGTCCCCTTGGTTCAATGGTAGCTTCTATAGCATGGAAGAAATGGTTACGACAACTCTAGGCATGATCTAGGAAACTACAATGCAAGATCTATGGTCGATGATCTAGGCAACGAGGGTGCACAAACCCACACCTTGGCAAATGGAACTCTCTCCTGGAATCATTGAACAACGGGAGGAGGATTCATAAAGAGTGCTCTCTGTCCCTGGGATGAGGAACTATGTGTAGCCAGATCTATAGTGCCATAATGGATGGAGGGAAGGGCGTAGATAGGCTTGTCTGTGTAACATATCCCGACCCAGATAGGCTTGAAGACAAGCCCTGTAAATAAAGTGAGTAAAGTGGTTCCACCCTAACTGGATCTTGCTTCTCAATTATCACAAGGACTTCAACACTATTACTTTGATACATTACACTATTACTTTGATAGATTACATTGTTGCTTTGATAGACTACATTGTTGTTGTCTTCAAAATTACAAAGAAATTCAGGTTTACTCCCTATTTTTTTGTTGTTGTCCATCTAGTGCCGGGAAAGAAGAAGCGTGAACCATGCCAACTATGTGTTTTTTTGTGTTTTCTTTGTTGAACAATTAATGGCTCACCTTCATTGGATACAATCATCTTATTTCTTTTACAGAGCTCACCAAAAACTTAGCTGCCCAAAGATTTCTCGTCTCATTCTTCTGCCATAACTTGATTAAGGGATTGGAGCGATCATTTATCCGAGCTCTCATTCTTTTGAGATAGCATGATTAGGGGATTGGAGTTAGCCAAACATAGTGGTATGCCATGCCAGTGAGAAAGGCGATGGGTTTTCTCTAGCCATTATCAAAGCTTGGTTGGATGAACATGGTGGTATGCCAAAGAGAAAGGTGATCAGTTTTCTCGATACTGCACTCATAATATGGGCACAAGTGAAGTGAAGGTAGTAAGTGCAAAAGGAGTGGCCAAGGAAATTTTTAGCAAAGACAGGTGGTAAAAGGTCATGTCAAGAGGAGAGTCTTTCCAAGAGAAGCAAAGGGCAGCAAAGCACATGAAAAAACATTGGGGAAGGCATTGCCACGTAAGCACATGTAGAAACATCAGGGAAGACATTTCCAGGTCGAATGATGAAGTATAATATAGGCGTTGAACTATCAAACATTTAATGTTTAGGATTAATGCTTAACTTGAATTCTAGCATTAATCCACTTTGTTGAAATACATACCAGATATATACTTCATTTTCAAAGTTTAATTTCTCTTGCCTTGTTTTGAGGCCAAATAAGATCTTCAAATTTGTGATTGGTTAAAAAGAATTGTTGAAAGTATTTGGTAGGTGGAAAAACATGTTCCATGAAATTTGAGAGTAAAACTTTGGGTTAACAGCATTTCTTTGCACGCATATAATGAAAACATTTTACTAATAGTCCATGTCGCCTTAGGCAAGGACTAATAATATTAACTCCATGTACAAGATGACAAAATTCACATGAGATTTTACCTTACATAACTAAATTTGAAGGCCCCTTGGTTCTTAATTAAAGAAAGAACGGACAAAGACTATCTTGGAAACAAGGGTGTAAGAAAGAGGGTATGACTCTCTTGATAGCGACGGTGAAAGAAGGAATGAACAACACTTGACCCACAAATAATCGATAACTATTTGGCTTCTAAAACCCTCACGATTTGTGTAATCTGCCTCTTCCACTCGATTCTTTTGCAGACTATGGTCTCCTTTATGGCTTGTTGTGATCTGCATATTTTTTTTCTAGCTCTGATACCACTTTGAAGAGTAAGGGGCGAGTTTCTTACAACTATGGCTATATAAACTCTGGCACAAACACATAGAAACCCAACTCAAAAACGGAACAAAAAAGACACAAGCCATGCAGCTCTAAAACTCTTAATACTTTCATTGATTCTCGAGAGATAGTTAAATACACAAAATTTACTAATAATTGGACTAAGCTCTTCTAGAGATTTCTTCAACTAAATGCAACTAGTTGAGACTCTTCTTCAACTCTCTAAACTTATAACTCTTCAAAAACAACTAATGCACAACTAAGTGAAACTCTTCTAAAGTCTAAACTTAAGACTTTCCAGAAATAGTTGTTGGAGTAATTATATTCTAAAGAGTGAACATCACAATGTTGCGTGTGGAAACAATGAGATATTGAGAACAATAAAATAGAGGCACATCCCATTAAATATTGTAGTCACATCTTCAGGAACATATCATGAAAATTTGAACCACAACAATAAAAATACAATGACATAGGGATACAAAGTGTTTATATGCTTTTGAAGTAGAGAGCAAAGATGATTATCATCCCATTGCTATTGTTATTTTTACATTGAAAAAATCTTTATGAGGAGGATGAACAACACATCTAACTCGAGACTGGCGAAAATCCCCTCGAACAATACATGACGATGGAAAGAAGTGGTTGTTCTCTTTCTCAGCGTCAGAGAGAATCTCAATAGTTTTGGTACACAACACTCCTTTGCTTTGGGAGTACCACATTTTGGCTATTGTCATTGTGAGAAATATTAAGCACCATGCAATGAGTCAATGATTGGTTCACTGTGTTTTCATCATGTCCGTTAGATGATAAGTAATGTGTATCCAATGGACAAGATGCATCATAGTGTGTATCTAACAGACAAGATCCATCGGGCAGTTGCAGTGAGCCAATGATTGGCTCAAGGCATGGTGCTTAATGTTTCCCTTTCCATTGTCACTACTAGTACAACTCTCGTTATCACTACTAGTACAACTCTCGTTGTCACTAGTAACCCATTGTCATTGTCTCTATCGTGTAGTTTTTGACATGTACAAAGAAAATCAATATTGCTAAAATAATAACTAACTTTCACTAGCTCCATAATTAAAGACATCACTAAGCAATTCCTAAATCACCTTGAATGAAAAAATTTGTCATCCTTTTCATGTTAAGGTGGAGGATCTTTGTCATATTAAGGTAGAGGATGAAAAACACTCTTTTATAATGTATTTGGTATACTAACATTAAATCTCTATTTCAAAAAATTTATAATAATACCAAGCTTCTTGACATCTTAACTCATCAAAATTATGAAAATTTAGAAAAACTTCTCTATAATATTTTTAAACATTAACATGAAATTTTAAACAAATCAATTAATTTCTTATTAATTTCTTACCCTTGATTGCATAAACCTAAATTGATCTTAACCAATAATAACAATAATCACATCTTTTATTTTATTGATTAATTTTAAATTGCATTTCTCAAACGGTTTGAACCCTTTGGAAAAGGTTCGAATAGTTAATTCAAAATTTTTAAATTATATTTTGATTATTCTTAAATTAAAATTAAATAAGTTTAAATAAGTTTTAAAGAATAATGAGTGTTTAAAATTTTAAATTATATTTTGATTATTTTTAAATTGAAAGTAAAAAATGTTTAAATACCTTGTAAAAGGGGTTAATTTTTCATAATAATGAGCGTTTTACCTGTTTGACGAACATAAATATGAACTTAACTAGTATAAATATGAACGTATTGTGGTGCCAGCAAATACAAATTATTGAGAACCTTTTTGACGAAGATAAATATGAACTAACTGTGGTGCTCCCGCAAATAAAAATTATTGATAAATATGAAGGAACTGTGTGTCCGCAAATACAAACAAGTGCAACAAGGTTGCTTATACTACCTTCTCATAATCAAGGTGGATAAGCCCTCCAGTTTTGGGGACTTTAGACTTATAACATTTTGCAATTTAGTATACAAAATTATTGCAAAGACTATATCAAACACACTTGAAACCATTTCTTTTAAAGACTTTATCATTGGAGTAGCTTGGTTTCTTAAAAGGTAGGCAGATTTTGGATGCGGTGGGCATTGCTCAAGAATGTTTACACAACATTGAAACAAAAAAAATGAAAACTCTAATCTTGAAATTGGATTTGCAGAAGGCATATGACTGTGTAAACTAGGACTTTTTTCGGATGATACTATTAAGGATGGGCCTTGGACTTTTGATTATAAATTGGATTATGAGTTGTGTCAATACAACCTCCTTTGCGGTCTTGGTAAATGGTGGGCCATCCCCTTTCTTCCAAAGTGGTCGAGGGCTATGGCAAGGCTGCCCTTTATCCCCATTACTATTTATTTTGGTTATGGAGGGACTCAACTTAATGCTCAATCAAGCACAAGTCGAAGGCAAAATTATTGGGATAAAGACTTCGAGACTTATCAAGCTTATTGTCTTACTTTTTGTGGACGATGTGCTGATTATGAACAAAGCTCGGATATCTAATTGGAAGGAAATTGATTACACCCTATCTCTTTTTTGCAAAGCATCAAGACTATTCATAAACCCACATAAATCTTCTTTTCACTACTCGGGTTTGCAGGAACATGAATTGGACAGCTATAAGGCAATTTTTCCTTTCAAATTTGTGGAGCTCGTTACCTGGGTTTTATCTAAAGCTCACAAATTATCATGTAGAGGACCGGAGACGGATTATTCAGAAGTTTGAACGAAGGATTGGACTTTGGTGTCAACGTTGGTTATTTTTGGGTGGGAGGTACATTCTTGTCAAATCAGTGTTAGAGAGCTTGCTTGTGTTATGGCTGATTGTAGCAAATTTCCCCATGTCTGTTCTTAAAAAAATCAGACGAGTGATGTTTAATTTCCTCTGGCTAGGTGGTGGGTTATTGAAATGTGTACACCTTTGTAAGTGGAATGATCTTGCTAAACCAAAAGTCTTTGGAGGTTGGGATATCAAGAAACTATACCGATTCAGTAGGGCGTTGGCAACAAACATATTGTGGCGATGTTTGATGAAGGATGGACTATGGCATAGGGTGTTAAAGGATAAATGTTTACCCTCGACTTCGATGGTGACTTGGCTTAGAAGTCCTTCCGTAAGTACAACAAAAGTATCAAATACATGGAGAAGCCTCCTAAAATCATTTCAAGTAGTGGCACAGTGGAGATCATGAAAACCAGGATCTTGCATGACCATAAGACTTGGAGAAGATACGATACTTGCACTGGGAAAGAGTTCCTTTTTATCTCAAGGCCTCATAGATTCTCTCAGATTGAAGGGTTGCCACTACCTATACCAGATGTCAGATCAGGGGAGACAAGGTGTAATCATGGCTCACTAGAAATCAAATTCAGGGTTGGGGTTGGTAGGCACAGAAGCAACAGAATGGGACAACTTTTGCAGAGCCTTGGATCATGCAGACATCTATCTGATAGATTCCCTGGACGAGTTAATTTGGACAAGAGGAAATGTGTCGGGGAACATCACTGCAAAAAAATCGTATGATGCCATAACGTCAAGGATTTGGAATCACACCAAAAAATGGTGGCACTTTACCCTCTGGAAGTGGGACTTGGCACCAAAAATTATACTCTTTACCTGACTTTTGTTGGAGAACATAATTCTCACTTGGGAGAAATTGCAAAAAAGAGGGAAGCTTGGCCCAGGCTTTTGTGTTTTTGCAAACAAGACTCGGAAACAACCTTTCACTTGATGATGCGTTGCAACTTTACCCAACAAGTATGGAAAGTGACAATAGCAATGCTTAATGTATTTGGCGTTTGGTCTAGTTTAAATTTGCAATTGTGTTTCAAAGACTGGTGCGGGTGACATCCAAAGTGGCACATGTTGCCTTTGATAATTTGCTGGAAAATCTGGTTGGAAAGAAACTTGGTAATCTTTGAGGAAGGTCAGGCTTCAACGGTCTTGGTGGTCCACATGATTCTGGCCAGGTTAGGAAGTTTGTGGGTGTCAAAACATTTGTTGGGAAGAGAAAAATCCCTCTTTATCTAAATGAGGGAAGACCAATTGGTTGGTTTGATGGGGCCGCACAAAGGAGAGGGAAGATTAGTGGAGCAGGAGGAGTCATTAGGGTAAATAATCACACAAAATATAGATGGATGTTGGATTATGGTCCATGCAGGAATACTAGAGCCGAACTATTGGGAGTTTGGGCTATGTTAACCTTGGCAACCCGTCTGCACATCTATGACCTCTAGGTGTTTGGGGACTCAAGGATTATAATAGACTGATTGAATCAGAAATGTGACCTTCAGGGTATGGACTTGGTGTTCTGGAAAGAGCAGCTAAAAGCCCTCATTAGGAAATTCTCGGCTCTCGAATTCTCACACACCTATAGAGATTTCAACCAGGAGGCGGATGAGCTCTTAAAGCAAGCCTTGGAACAACTAGAAGGCAAAATCATATGCTCCTAGATGGAGGACGCGCATGTGGGCAAAGTTATGAAAATAAACCTCTTTTGATGAAAATTTTCATCATCTGCTAAACTCTAAATCCTCCACTTGAGCTTCCTAATGAGGAAGGGAAAGTAGTTTTATAGTGATCGGTGATTAAAACATCAATATTTTGCTGCCTGGATCATTTTCCTCGAATGAAGATAGGACGGTCGTAAGAGCACAAAGCTTTAAGAGCTGGAGGTCTGAGTGATTTTGAGATAGTATGAAAATATAAACAGTTTTTTCAAGCTTGAAGAGTGGAATGATGAATAGAGTTGAAATGGGAATATGAGATGAAGTGAAACGTTAGAAAGTAAGCGTGGGCCCACTTTCATTGGTACTTGTGGAGATCATTTGCTAGTAGGTATTTCTATTTTTAAACATACTAATATATATTTCTATATTAGCCTAGACAATGCACCTCTGATGCGCTATACGAGCCTAGTCAATGCACATCTTATGTTAAACAATTCAGTTAGAGGAAGAAGAAACAGTGTTGAAAAAATGGTTAAACACAATTTTAGTTTAATTTTTTTTAAATTAAATAAAATTATAAGTTTACAAAAAATTTCTACCTTATTTTTATTTAATCTTTAAAAAAACTTAAAAAAAATAAATTGATTTCTATTGATAATGAGTACAATTAATCATCTTTTAATCTAAAATTCTAATTTGATGGCTAACAATAGAAGATGTTGGCATATTCTTAGTCCTCCCAAATCAATGAATGTGATTTCCTCTTCATAACTTCTTTGTATTTTTGAATGCATCCGAATCTGATTACCTTTTAACATTTACCTAATCATATTAAGAAATTAATGTAGTACTATATGATTGCCACGTTTAAATGATTAAACTTTAAATTTAACAGGCTGATTGTAGACACTCATTTTCTAGTTGTACTAGTTTTAAACATTACTAATAAAAAATTATTAACATTATACATAGATTGAGAAAATATTAAATTTATTAAATTTATGTATTATGTTGATTTTGTTCAAAATTTATCATTCATATTAATATGTTCTCATCCTAATCATGATTGTAATTAATAGCCATTGAACTGAAATTTTACAGTTTTTAAATTATAATTTTAAGCCTGGAACTACTTAAAGCTTTCGATAAGACTTTCAACATTGTTCTTATATAAGCCTGGAATTAATTTTAAGCATGGAAATATAATTTCTTATTATATAGAAAAATAATTGTTCTTGGTATCAACATAAGATGTTGAACATAATATTTGAATGAAAATGTTTAAATCAATTTTGATAATACTTTAAATTTATGTACGAATCATTTAAAAAAAATAAAAATTTGTTGTGTTATTTTCAACATATTTGGTATTTTCAACATAACATTGAACATAAACTTGGAATCAAAATTTTTAAATTAAAAGAAAAGTAATGTGGAAGTGAGAGCAAATTCATACTATATATTTTAGGTAATATAATAATAATAATTTAATATAAGATGTTTTTTTTTTTTTCAGAAATCATGGAAACGAGGGATGGGTTTGATTAAATTTTTTATCTTTTGGATTTTTTTTGGTAGGAATACATAACGTAAATTTGGATAAAATCACTATTTTTTGTTATTTAAATTGTATTTTTGTATAAATAGATTATACCAAAAAATGAGACACTCAAATTATACAAACTTAGCCACTTAAATCTACAACCATTTTTCACCAAATTTAAAAATAAAAATAAAACATTTAAATAAACCACGCATGTATTAAATGACATACCACTTAAACGCGTATACGGTCCCCTTGAGGCATTGAAAGAAAATTCCACGTAGCAGTAACTCACCGATCCGCCGACTTGGTTAGATCGTGAAAAAGCAAAGAACGCTTTTGCAGGTCCATCCTCTTTCGAAAGTTGGAACGATTGCAGAGTCTGGGGTAAACGACATGCACCTGTCACCTACCCAAATGATCCTTTAGCAAGTGGCCGATCAAGGTGGGACCGGAGATCCATTACGTCTTAAAAATATCTTTTATTTTAATTTTATATTATATTTATTTATTTATATTATATTATATTATATTATATTTATTTGATTTGATTTTAATTTAATATTATATTATATTTATTTATATTATGTTATATTAATTAATTTATTTGATTTGATTTGATGTTGTAAGGAAAATACTAATTGCTTGTGAAGTTGCCGGAACTTGACCATAGAAAGTTCAATGAGATGAATTGAATTTACATATTTATGATTTACAGGTCACGGTCAAGTCAGTGTATCTAAGAAGGTAAAGTCTATGAAGATATACTTACCTACCCCTTCTAGATTTGAACCTGTGACTTTTTAAGAAGAAACACATGTTCTTAACCATTAAGCCTAGTTTTTGGTATGCAGTCTTGTTCCTAAACATATTGTTGTTGATATGGTTTGTGGTCAGCTTAAAACTACCAATTGAGCAGAAGACATGAAGTTTTGCTTGTTACATTTTCATATTTTTGAGCCTTGAGCTCTTGTTAGTTTATGGTCAGCTTAAAACCATGCCATTTAGTAGAATAAATCATCTTTTGCTAGACATTCGGTTTGTGGTCATCTTGAAACCACCAAATTGGTTTGTGGTCATCCTGAAACCACCAGATGAGTTTGTGGTCAACCTTAAACCACCAATTTAGTAAAAGACATCAACTTCTGCTATTTTTTTTTCAAAGTTCACAGAGCATCTTCAGCCAGCCCTCTGAATATTCGCTTGACACATGTGATTGTCAAGTAGTGGCAGTTTTTTAGGTAAGAACGAACTTATGATTAAGGGGGGATGTTAAAACACTAATCATAAGTTAGTTGGTTAGTTAAGTTAACCTAACTGTTATACAGTTACATGACAGTTATGGTCTTTTGTATTATGTATGTACATCTATGTACATGGTTATTTACAAAAACATTGATGAATAGAGTATGTCTTTTCTGCCATTGTTTAGTTATCTCTGTTCATCATGGTTTCTTGATTGCTTCTATTATTTCCATTATATTTCTGCTCTTTTCTTCATTATGAATCTAACAGGTTTCAATCCAAACCAAATAATATGGGGTTTGGAGGCACTGGAGGATCACAAGGATTTGATCATAATTATCAAAATGGTATAGGGCAGGTTGGTTTGAGAGGGTTTAACCCACTTGGGATCTTTAATCTCAAACTTGCCTATCTTTTTTGGCTATCTAGTCTTAGTTAAACATGCCTATCTGGTCTTAGTTAAACATGCCTATCTGTCTACGAGTACGGGGAAGGCCTTCTCTTTGGCTTGCTTGCCTCTCTGGTGTGCTTGGTGGGTATTGTAGTTAGGTGGCTAAGCTGAGAAGTGGGAGTCAAGAAAAAGGATGGGACGAGGGTTATGTCTATTGGTAGAGATAGACAATAGGCTTACTTCATTTCCCCTTTACCTATCTCGGGTAGTGTTATCACTAGAGCACCAGTACTGAGCCCAAGATGCACTAGAGGTTAGGTTGGTAGTCTTGGCCCTTGAAAAATGACCGGTGTGTAGAAACAAGCAAGTGCTTTTGTCAATGCTCAAGACCATGTGATTTGCTAGATTGAAATGGTCTACACTTTAAACCATACACTAGGCCATACAGAAAAAGAGACCCTCACTCCCCTTACAAGGTGAAACACAAATTGGGTAGAGTGACCTGCTCCGTGAAACACAACTGGCTTCCTCATCTTGAAATATAAAGGTGCTTTTGTCCCCTTGGTTCAATGGTAGCTTTTATAGCATGGAAGAATTGGTTACAACAACTCTAGGCATGATCTAGGAAACTACAATGCAAGATCTATGGTTGATGATCTAGGCAACAGGAGTGCGCAAACCTACACCGTGGAAAATGGAACTCTCTCCTGGAATCATTGAACAAGGGGAGGAGGATTCATAAAGAGTGCTCTCTGTCCCTGGGATGAGGAACTATGTGTAGCCAGATCTATAGTGCCATAATGGATGGAGGGAAGGGCGTAGATAGGCTTGTCTGTGTAACATATCCCGACCTAGATAGGCTTGAAGACAAGCCCTGTAAATAAAGTGAGTAAAGTGGTTCCACCCTAACTGGATCTTGCTTCTCAATTATCACAAGGACTTCAACACTATTACTTTGATACATTACACTATTACTTTGATAGATTACATTGTTGCTTTGATAGACTACATTGTTGTTGTCTTCAAAATTACAAAGAAATTCAGGTTTACTCACCTATTTTTTTGTTGTTGTCCATCTAGTGCAGGGAAAGAAGAAGCGTGAACCATGCCAACTCTGTGTTTTTTTGTGTTTTCTTTGTTGAACAGTTAATGGCTCACCTACATTGGATACAATCATCCTATTTCTTTCACAGGGCTCACCAAAATCTTAGTTGCCCAAAGATTTCTCGTCTCATTCTTCTGCCATAACTTGATAAAGGGATTGGAGCGATCATTTATCCGAGCTCTCATTCTTTTGAGATAGCATGATTAGGGGATTGGAGTTGGCCGAACATAGTGGTATGCCATGCCAGTGAGAAAGGTGATGGGTTTTCTCTAGCCATTATCAAAGCTTGGTTGGATGAACATGGTGGTATGCCAAAGAGAAAGGTGATGGGTTTTCTCGATACTGCACTCATAATATGGGCACAAGTGAAGTGAAGGTACTAAGCACAAAAGGAGTGGCCAAGGAAATTTTTAGCAGAGCCAGGTGGTAAAAGGTCGTGGCAAGAGGAGAGTCTTTCCAAGAGAAGCAAAGGGCAGCAAAGCATGTGAAAAAACATTGGGGAGGGCATTGCCACGTAAGCACATGCATAAACATCAGGGAAGACATTTCCAGGTCGAATGATGAAGTATAATATAGGCCTTGAACTATCAAACATTTAATGTTTAGGATTAATGCTTAACTTGAATTCTAGCATTAATCCACCTTGTTGAAATACATAGCAGATATATACTTCATTTCCAAAGTTTAATTTCCCTTGCCTCGTTTTGAGGCCAAATAAGACCTTCAAATTTGTGATTGGTTAAAGAGAATTGTTGAAAGTATTTGGTAGGTGGAAAAACGTTTTCCACGAAATTTGAGAGTAAAACTTTGGGTTAACAACCTTTCTTTGCACGCAAATAATGAAAACCTTTTACTAATAGTCCCTGTCGCCTTAGGCAAGGACTAATAATATTAACTCCATGTACAAGATGACAAAAATCACATGAGATTTTACCTTACATAGCTAAATTTGAAGGTCCCTTGGTTCTTAATTAAAGAAAGAACAGACAACGACTATCTTGGAAACAAGGGTGTAAGAAAGAGGGCGTGACTCTCTTGATAGCGACGGTGAAAGAAGGAATGAACAACTCTTGACCCACAAATAATCGATAACTATTTGGCTTCTAAAACCCTCACGATCCGTGCAATCTGCCTCTTCCACTCGATTCTTTTGTAGACTATGGTCTCCTTTATGGCTTTGTTGTGATCTGCAGATTTTTTTCTAGCTTTGATACCACTTTGAAGAGTAAGGGGTGAGTTTCTTACAACTATGGCTGTATAAACTCTGTCACAAACACATAGAAACCCAACTCAAAAACGGAACACAAAAGACACAAGCCATGCAGCTCTAAAACTCTTAATACTTTCATTGATTCTCGAGAGATAGTTAAATACACGAAATTTACTAATAATAGGACTAAGCTCTTCTAGAGATTTCTTCAACTAAATGGAACTAGTTGAGACTCTTCTTCAACTCTCTAAACTTAGAACTCTCCAAAAACAGCTAATGCACAACTAACTGAAACTCTTTTAAAGTCTAAACTTAAGACTTTCCAGAAATAGTTGCAGGAGTAATTATATTCTAAAGAGTGAACATCACAATGTTGCATGTGGAAACAATGAGATATTGAGAACAATAAAATAGAGGCACATCCCATTAAATATTGTAGTCACATCTTCAGGAACATATCATGAAAATTTGAACCACAACAATAAAAATACAATGACCTAGGGATACAAAGTGTTTATATGCTTTTGAAGTAGAGAGCAAAGATGATTATCATCCCATTGCATTGTTATTTATACATTGAAAAAATCTTTATGAGGAGGATGAACAACACATCTAACAC
>JASDQU010309018.1:19672-32492 GCA_032191745.1 Picea mariana | reverse complement strand
CATAACTTGATTAAGGGATTGGAGTGGTCATTTATCCGAGCTCTCACCCTTTTGAGATAGCATGATTAGGGGATTGGAGTTGGCCGAACATAGTGGTATGCCATGCCAGTGAGAAAGGCGATGGGTTTTCTCTAGCCATTATCAAAGCTTGGATGGATGACCATGGTGGTATGCCAAAGAGAAAGGTGATGGGTTTTCTCGATACTGCACTCGTAATATGGGCACAAGTGAACTGAAGGTAGTAAGCACAAAAGGAGTGGCCAAGGAAATTTTTAGCAGAGGCAGGTGGTAAAAGGTCGTGGCAAGAGGAGAGTCTTTCCAAGAGAAGCAAAGGGCAGCAAAGCACATGAAAAAACATTGGGGAAGGCATTGCCACGTAAGCACATGCAAAAACACCAGGGAAGACATTTCCAGGTCGAATGATGAAGTATAATATAGGTGTTTAATGTTTAGGATTAATGCTTAACTTCAATTCTAGCATTAATCCACCTTGTTGAAATACATAGCAAATATATACTTCATTTCCAAAGTTTAATTTCCCTTGCCTCGTTTTGAGGCCAAACAAGACCTTCAAATTACGAGGCCAAATAAGACCTTCAAATTTGTGATTGGTTAAAATGAATTATTGAAAGTATTTGGTAGGTGGAAAAACATGTTCCATGAAATTTGAGAGTAAAACTTTGGGTTAACAGCCTTTCTTTGCACGCAAATAATGAAAACCTTTTACTAATAGTCCCTATCGCCTTAGGGAAGGACTAATAATATTAACTCCATGTACAAGATGACAAAATTCACATGAGATTTTACCTTACATAGCTAAATTTGAAGGCCCCTTGGTTCTTAATTAAAGAAAGAACGGACAACGACTATCTTGGAAACAAGGGTGTAAGAAAGAGGGCGTGACTCTCTTGATAGCGACAGTGAAAAAAGGAATGAACAACTCTTGACCCACAAATAATCGATAACTATTTGGCTTCTAAAACCCTCGCGATCCGTGCAATCTGCCTCTTCCACTCGATTCTTTTGCAGACTATGGTCTCCTTTATGGCTTTGTTGTGATCTACAGATTTTTTTCTAGCTCTAATACCACTTTGAAGAGTAAGGGGCGAGTTTCTTACAACTATAATTGTATAAAATCTGGCACAAACACATAGAAACCCAACTCGAAAACGGAACACAAAAGACACAAGCCATGCGGCTCTAAAACTCTTAATACTTTCATTGATTCTCTAGAGATAGTTAAATACACAAAATTTACTAATAATAGGATTAAGCTCTTCTAGAGTTTTCTTCAACTAAATGGAACTAGTTGAGACTCTTCTTCAACTCTCTAAACTTAGAACTCTCCAAAAACTGCTAATGCACAATTAAGTGAAACTCTTCTAAAGTCTAATCTTAAGACTTTCCAGAAATAGTTGCTGGAGTAATTATATTCTAAAGAGTGAACATCACAATGTTGCGTGTGGAAACAATGAGATATTGAGAACAATAAAATAGAGGCACATCCCATTAAATATTGTAGTCATATCTTCAGGAACATATCATGAAAATTTGAACCACAACAATAAAAATACAATGACATAGGGATACAAAGTGTTTATATGCTTTTGAAGTAGAGAGCAAAGACGATTATCATCCCATTGCTATTGTTATATTTACATTGAAAAAATCTTTATGAGGAGGATGAACAACACATCTAACTCGAGATTGGCGAAAATCCCCTCGAACAACACATGACGATGGAAAGAAGTGGTTGTTCTCTTTCTCAGCGTTAGAGAGCATCTCAATAGTTTTGGTACACAACACTCCTTTGCTTTGGGAGTACCACATTTTGGCTATTGTCATTGCGAGAAATATTAAGCACCATGCAATGAGTCAATGATTGGTTCACTGTGTTTTCATCATGTCCGTTAGATGATAAATAATGTGTATCCAATGGACAAGATGCATCATAGTGTGTATCCAACAGACAAGATCCATCGAGCAGTTGCAGTGAGCCAATGATTGGCTCAAGGCATGGTGCTTAATGTTTCCCTTGCCATTGCCACTACTAGTACAACTCTCTTTGTCACTAGTAACCCATTGTCATTGTCTCTATCGTGTAGTTTTTGACATGTACAAAGAAAATCAATATTGCTAAAATAATAACTAACTTTCACTCGCTCCATAATTAAAGACATCACTAAGCAATTCCTAAATCACCTTGAATGAAAAAATTTGTCATCTTTATCATGTTAAGGTGGAGGATCTTTGTCATATTAAGGTAGAGGATGAAAAACACTCTTTTATAATGTATTTGGTATACTAACATTAAATCTCTATTTCAAAATTTTTATAATAATACCAAGCTTCTTGACATCTTAACTCATCAAAATTATGAAAATTTAGAAAAACTTCTCTATAATATTTTTAAACATTAACATGAAATTTTAAACAAATCAATTAGTTTCTTATTAATTTTTTACCCTTAATTGCATAAACCTAAATTGATATTAACCCATAATAACAATAATCACATCTTTTATTTTATTGATTAATTTTAAATTGCATTTCTCAAACGGTTTGAACCCTTTGGAAAAGGTTCGAATAGTTAATTCAAAATTTTTAAATTATATTTTGATTATTCTTAAATTGAAATTAAAAAAGTTTAAATATGTTTTAAAGAATAATGAGTGTTTAAAATTTTAAATTATTTTTTGATTATTTTTAAATTGAAAGTAAAAAATGTTTAAATACCTTGTAAAAGGGGTTAATTTTTCATAATAATGAGCGTTTTACCTGTTTGACAAACATAAATATGAACTTAACTAGTATAAATATGAACGTATTGTGGTGCCAGCAAATACAAATTATTGAGAACCTTTTTGAGGAAGATAAATATGAACTAACTGTGGTGCCCCCGCAAATACAAATTATTGATAAATATGAAGGAACCGTGTGTCCGCAAATACAAGCAAGTGCAATAAGGTTGCTTATACTACCTCCTCATACTCAAGGTGGATAAGCCCTCCAGTTTTGGGGACTTTAGACTTATAACATTTTGCAATTTAGTAGACAAAATTATTGCAAAGACTATATCAAACACATTGGAACCGTTTCTTTTAAAGACTTTATTAGTGGAGTAGCTTGGTTTCCTAAAAGGTAGGCAGATCTTGGATGCGGTGGGCATTGCTCAAGAATGTTTACACAACATTGAAACAAAAACAATGAAAGCTCTAATCTTGAAATTGGATCTGCAGAAGGCATATGACTGTGTAAACTAGGACTTTCTTCGGATGATACTATTAAGGATAGGCCTTGGACTTTTGATTATAAATTGGATTATGAGTTGTGTCAATACAACCTCCTTTGCGGTCTTGGTAAATGGTGGGCCATCCCCTTTCTTCCAAAGTGGTCGAGGGCTATGGCAAGGCTGCCCTTTAGCCCCATTACTATTTATTTTGGTTATGGAGGGACTCAACTTAATGCTCAATCAAGCACAAGTCGAAGGCAAAATTATCGGGATAAAGACTTCGAGACTTATCAAGCTTATTGTCTTACTTTTTGTGGACGATGTCCTGATTATGACCAAAGCTCAGATATCTGATTGGAAGGAAATTGATTACACCCTATCTCTTTTTTGCAAAGCATCAAGACTAGTCATAAACCCACATAAATCTTCTTTTCACTACTCGGGTTTGCAGGAACATGAATTGGACAGCTATAAGGCAATTTTTCCTTTCAAATTTGTGGAGCTCGTTACCTGGGTATTATCTAAAGTTGACAAATGATCATGTAGAGGACCGAAGATGGATTATTCAGAAGTTTGAATGAAGGATTGGACTTTGGTGTCATCGTTGGTTATTTTTGGGTGGGAGGTACATTCTTGTCAAATCAGTGTTAGAGAGCTTGCTTGTGTTCTGGCTGATTGTAGCAAATTTCCCCATGTCTGTTCTTAAAAAAATCAGAGGAGTGATGTTTAATTTCCTCTGGCTGGGTGGTGGGTTATTGAAATGTGTACACCTTTGTAAGTGGAATGATCTTGCTAAACCAAAAGTCTTTGGAGGTTGGGATATCAAAAACCTATACCGATTCAGTAGGGCGTTAGCAACAAACATCTTGTGGCGATGTTTGATGAAGGATAGACTATGGCATAGGGTGTTAAAGGATAAATATTTACCCTCGACTTCGGTGGTGACTTGGCTTAGAAGTCCTTCCGTGAGTACAACAAAAGTATCAAATACATGGAGAAGCCTCCTAAAATCATTTCAAGTAGTGGCACAATGGAGATCATGGAAACCAGGATCTTGCATGACCATAAGACTTGGAGAAGATACGATACTTGCACTGGGAAAGAGTTCCTTTTTATCTCAAGGCCTCATAGATTCTCTCAGATTGAAGGGCTGCCACTACCTATACCAAATGTCAGATCAGGGGAGACAAGGTGTAATCATGGCTCACTAGAAATCAAATTCAGAGTTGGGGTTGGTAGGCACAGAAGCAACAGAATGGGACAACTTTTGCAGAGCCTTGGATCATGCAGACATCTATCTGACAGATTCCCCGAATGAGTTAATTTGGACAGGAGGAAATGTGTCGGGGAGCATCACTGCAAAAAATTCCTATGATGCCATAACGTCAAGGATTTGGAACCGCAACAAAAAATGGTGGCACTTTACCCTCTAGAAGTGGGACTTGGCACCAAAAATTAAACTCTTTACCTAACTTTTGTTGGAGAACATAATTCTCACTTGGGAGAACTTGCAAAAAAGAGGGAAGCTTGGCCCAGGCTTTTGTGTTTTTGCAAACAAGACTCAGAAACAACCTTTCACTTGATGATGCGTTGCAACTTTACCCAACAGGTATGGAAAGTGACAATAGAAACGCTTAATGTATTTGGTGTTTGGTCTAGTTTAAATTTGCAATTGTGTTTCAAAGATTGGTGTGGGTGACATCCAAAGTGGCACATGCTGCCTTTGATAATTCGCTGGTAAATCTGGTTGGAAAGAAACTTGGTAATCTTTGAGGAAGCTCAAGCTTCAACAGTGTCAGTGGTCCACATGATTCTGGACAGGTTAGGAAGTTTGTGGGTGTCAAAACATTTGTTGGGAAGACAAAAATCCCTTTTATCTAAATGAGGGAAGACCAATTCGCAGGTTTGATGGGGCAGCACAAAGGAGAGGGAAGATTAGTGGAGCAAGAGGAGTCATCAGGGTAAATAATCACACAAAGTATAGATGGATGATGAATTATGGTCCATGCATGAATACTAGAGCCAAACTATTGGGAGTTTGGGCTCTGTTAACCTTCGCAACCCGTCTGCACATCTATGACCTCCAGGTGTTTGGGGACTCAAGGATTATAATAGACTGGCTGAATTAGAAATGTGACCTTCAGGGTATGGACTTGGTGTTCTAGAAAGAGTAGCTAAAGGTCCTCATTAGGGAATTTTCGGCTCTCAAATTCTCACACACCTATAGAGACTTCAACCAGGAGGCGGATGAGCTCTTAAAGCAAGCCTTGGAACAACCAGAAGGAAAAATCATATGCTCCTAGATGGAGGACGGGCATGTGGGCAAAGTTATGAAAATAAACCTCTTTTGATGAAAATTTTCATCATCTGCTAAACTTTGAATCCTCCACTTGAGCTTCCTAATGAGGAAGGGAAAGTAGTTTTATAGTGATCGGTGATTGAAACATCAGTGTTTTGTTGCCTGGATCATTTTCCTCGAATGAGGATAAGACGATCGTAAGAGCACAAAGCTTTCAGAGCGGGAGGCCCGAGTGATTTTGAGCTTGTTATTTTCTTTTCTTTGAATGTTTTTCTTTGTTGATGTAAAGTTGTGTTGCAATGAACTTTCGAACTACATGGAAACCTAAGAGTGTAAACCACTGTAAAACAAACCTTTTTCATAATAGTATGAAAATATAAACATTTTTTCCAAGCTTGAAGAGTGGAATGATGAATAGAGTTGAATTGGGAATATGAGATGAAGTGAGACGTTAGAAAGTAAGCGTGGGCCCACTTTCATTGGTACTTGTGGAGATCATTTGCTAGTAGGTATTTCAATTTTTAAACATACTAATATATATTTCTATACTAGCCTAGACAATGCACCTTTGATGCGCTATATGAGACTAGTCAATGCACATCTTATGTTAAACAGTTCAGTTAGAGGGAGAAGAAACGGTATCGAAAAAATGGTTAAACACAATTTTAGTCCAATTTTTTTTAAATTAAATAAAATTATATTTAATTATAAGTTTACAAAAAATTTCTACCCTGTTTTTATTTAATCTTTAAAAAAACTTAAAAAAATTAAATTGATTTATTTTTTACATTACTAATAAAAATTTATTAACATTATACATAGATTGAGAGAATATTAAATTTATGTTGATTTTGATCAAAATTTCTCATTCATATTAATCACTTAATTCAGATGTTCTCATCCTAATCATGATTGTAATCAGTAGCCATTGAACTGAAATTTTACAGTTTTTAACTGAAATTTTACAGTTTTTAAATGAGATGATGAACTATTCACTGTAATACTGAAATTTGGGTAATTTTATAATAAATTATCCAGATATATGTTTGCGAGAGTCCCGAAAGTACATTGTTCCGCAGACGACAGTGATTGCATTTAAAGGGATTTCTTCAAGTTCCAAAGTGGCAGAAACAAGAGGACTGTGTAAGGTCTCGTGATTCAGCGCCAACCCAAACAGGCGAGTTGGGTGGCAGTCGTAGCAGGTGTCAATCTATTTCGATTCACTGTAATACTGAAATATGTTTATCTGAGATAATAAATTATCCAGATATATGTTTGCGAGAGTCCCAAACAGGACTGTGTAAGGTCTCGTGATTCAGTGGCTACCCAAACAGGCGAGTTAGGTAGCCGTCTGCCAATTAATTTACGAAGATAAGATATCGTATTAGGACGGAAGAAATCTGCCAATTAATTTTAAGCCTGGAACTAATTAAAGGATCCGATAAGACTTTAAATTTATGTACGAATCATATGAAAAAAATATAATTTTTTATTATATAAAAAATATTTGTTCTTGTATCAACATAATATTTGAATCAAATAAGTGAACATAATATTTGAATCAAAATTTTAAAATCAATTTCGATAATACTTTAAATTTATGTACGAATCATATGAAAAGAAAAATAATTTTTGTGGTATTTTCAACATAATATAAGATGGAATCAAAATTTTTAAATTAAAAGAAAAATGGAAGTGAGAGCAAATTCTTACTATATACTTCAGGCAGTATAATAATAATAATTGAAAATAAGATGGTTTTTTTCAGAAATCATGGAAAGAACGGTTATAATATTAATAATTGAAAATAAGATGGTTTTTTTTTAGAAATCATGGAAAGGGTTAATTAATGGGTTTGACTAAATTTTTTTATCTTTTGGATATTTTCGTTGGAATTTATTGTATTAAATTACAGACCACTCAAACGCGTATACGGTCCCCTTGACGCATTGAAAGAAAATTCCACGTAGTAGAGAATTCCAGGTCGATCCTCTTTTGCAGGATCGATCCTCTTTCGAAAGTTGGGACGATTGCAGAGTCTGGTGTAAACGACACGCACCTGTCACCTACCCAAATTATCCTTTAGCAAGTGGCCGACCAAGGTGGGACCGGAGATCCATTAAGTTGCAGACGTTATATTATATTTAGTTATTTGATTTGATTTTATTATGTTATATTAATTAATTTATTTGATTTGATTTGATGTTGTAAGGAAATATTAATTGCTTGTGAAGTTGACCATAGAAAGTTCAATGAGATGAATTGAATTTACATATTTATGATTTACAGAAATTAATTTTAAGCACTCCTTTTGTCGGTGGGCTATCCCATCCTTGTTTGGTAGTTGGGCAAAATCAAAGCAATCCATGGGTGGGCTATCCCATCCTTGTTTGGTAGTTGGCAAAATCAAGCCAACCAGTCCCTCGACTTTTCCATCTTCCTTCCTCTTCCTCTTCCCCGTTTATTTTGTAGTGCTTTCTCCGCTTTAAATGCTTCCTGCGAAGATGGGACCATTTCCTTAGAAGTCTCTTGAGCAACATTACAGGAAAGGAATAATGAGTTTCATAGTTCTTAGTGGTGTTAGAATAATTTGTGTCTTTTCTTCTAAGGTGAATCTTCTTCTTTCTACATTCATAAGCATAATGATCCATCTTGTTACAATAAAAATATTTAACTTTCGATTTGTTATTTGTCATACCTCTGATTTGGTCATGGATTTTTGTTGCTTCTCCCCCTTAAACTATGAGGATTTTGATCTAGTCTCATTTCTTGTTCTGAACTAGCCCTTTGGTTGGTGCTTTTGTTGCTCTTTCCGCTGCCTCTTGACTTTGATCCTCCTCTGCGTCTTGAGATCGAAACCTGAGATGTAAATGCATTTTCCAATGAATCATCATACATGTTCATCCTAAACCCATGGGATAACAAGGATCCCAATAGCTCATCCACTAATAGTTGTGTCAAGTCCTTACACTGTTCAATGGTTATAACCACCACATCAAACTTCTTAGCCAAGGTTCTAAGAACCTTCTCTACCACTCTTTGATCTGGAATCTCTTCATCGTACATCCTTAACTGATTTATTGTGTTCATGACTTGGATCATGTACTCGTCTAGTGACTTTGTCTCCTTCATCTTCATATTCTCAAAATTCATTCGTAATGTTTGTAACTTGACTGTCTTTACCTTGATAATTCCTTGATAGCTGATCTTTAAGATGTCCCATGCTATATTTGAGAATATTGTGGTTGAGATCATGGAAAATATACTTTCATCCAAGCCGTTTTGGATGAGATAGAGAGCTTTTGCATCCTTCTTCCTGTTATCTTTGAGCTGATCCTTTTGAGCATTGGTCAAAGCTCGCTTAACTACGTGATCAGCTAGTTTTGTATAACCATGAACCATAATATCCCAAACATCTTGAGAATGTAATAACGTCCTCATCTTAATTTCTCAAACTTTGTAACTTTTCCCTGCAAGAACGAGGATCTATGACTATGCAAAACCACTGCTTGAGATCATATTTTTTAAAGAAAATTCTCTTCTCAACTATAATAGAGTGAATAGTATATTTTTTATGTTTTATTTTTTTTAATTCTCAACCTAAAAAATAATATATGTATTCCCTCCTTTACACAAAACATATCTCTTATGAAAAAATATACTATGTTCCTTTAACAAAACACCAAAAGTATAAGTTATAAATATACTTGCTCCAATTTAAAAACATAAATAAACAAGAGGAGCTGCACACCAGCAAGTTCCTGCCTTTGGAACTTGTTTATTAACATTGAATATTGTGGTAGTTGCATGGGTTTCATGTTTATCCATATAAATGGTGAGGGTGACGATTTTTGACCCAGTTTGGAGGAGAGAAAAAGTATGTTAAAAACTATGCGATTTTATTCTTTTCTATTATTTGACACCTTTGACTCATAACTTTCATTTCCATGTTTTCTGATTGTATTTCAATTCCACTTTCCCAGTTTTCAAGGTTCCTTTATCAAAATGCACCAACTACCAAGGTTCCTTTATCAAAATGCACCAACTACCACGAACTAGATAAATGAAGAGGTAGTGCACAATAAATTTGAAGATATGTGTGGGGTTGGGTTGCTTGCAGAGCCATAATTTGGAACTGTGATCGGAATTGTCATGAATTAGTGCTGTTATTTTCTAGATGCACTAAAAATGAAATTGTATGTTGGTTTCAAATTTTGTGTGAAATTTATTTGTGTTTCAATTTTATAAAATTGTTTTTCCTGTGTTAAAGATAATCAGTTATCATAAAAATGTTTTATGTTTAATATTTAGATAATTATTTTAATCAATATAATATTTAAATAGATAATTATTGCAAGATGTCTAAATATATAGATATATACATTGAAATAAAATTTCTGATTTCATTCCATATTAATTTATTAATTCTGGCAGTAACAAATAGAATCAATAAGTCCTCTATCATCCATACTTCCAAATATTAATATGATAACTTGAAAAAGAAATATACATAATATAAAAAGCAGAAAATGACAAAAGCAAATCTATAGAAATCTCATTTCTTATATAAAATGATTCAAGAATATGATAACTTGAAAGCAAAGATATATACATAATATCAAAGTTTAAAAAGAAAATAATTATAACAGAATAACTATAACTTGAAACCAAAAAAATATACAGGAATATGATAACTTGAAACCAAAGATATATACATAATATAAAAGTTTAAAAAGTAATATACAGGAATATGATAACTTGAAACCAAAGATATATACATAATATAAAAGTTTAAAAAGTAAATAATTATAACATAAAAAACAAAAGAAAATCAACAAAAATCTCAATTCTTATAAAAAAGAATATGATAACTTGAAACCAAAAAAAAATTACATAATATAAAGTTAAAAAAAGTAAAGCATTATAATAGAAAATGACAAAAACAAATCAACATAAATAATATCTTTCTTAAAGTTAACCTATATAATATGTTCGTTAGAGGTTTCATCATCTTGTTATTTACATATACGTTTAAAGTTTGGATTGCCATGTATCATCTTGTTATTTACATAGACGTTTAAAGTTTGGATTGCCATTACAATTTTTTTTTTTTATGAATTTCTATTGATTTTAGATATAAACGACTAGTAGAATGGTTCTCAGACGAATGTTGTGGAAGGATATCATCAAATTCACACTGTTATTTCGTTTGCAGATGGAGCTCAATATGTTGTTTTAGAAGCTCTATAGATGGAGCAAAACATGTTGCAATGTTTTCCGTATCATTATAAACATGTTTACAAGTTTTTATTTACTGTTAGTATCGAATGATCAGATGCATAATTGTTGGTTTTAACTGTTGTCCTATATTTCTTTTATCATTATAGTGAATGCACAAAGGATTTTTATAGAGCACCAAAAATAAAGCGAGCTTAAAATTACAATTTTAAGCCAGCTAGAGAGTGGTGACGACACCACTCTAATTGACAATTTTGGTTTAAGTGGGCCAAGTACTTGTTACAGTACTAGTTCTGGTTATTTTTGTTACAGTACTAGTTTTGGTTATTTTGTTTCCAGCACAGGTTTTGCAGCTGGTTTCAATCCAAACCAAATAATATGGGGTTTGGAGGCGCTGGAGGATCACAAGGATTTGATCATAATTATCAAAATGGTATAGGGCGGGTTGATTTGAGAGGGTTTAACCCACTTTGGATCTTTAATCTCCCACTTGCCTATCGTTTTTTCCCTATCTGGTCTTAGTTAAACATGCCTATTTGGCTAGGAGTACGGGGAAGGCCTTCTCTCTGGCTTGCTTGCCTCTCTGGTGCGCTTGGTGGGCATTGTAGTTAGGTGGCTAAGCTGAGAAGTGGGAGTCAAGTGAATGGATGGGACGAGGGGCTATGTCTATTGGTAGAGCTAGACAATAGGCTTACTTCATTTCTTCCCCTTTACCTATCTCAAGTAGTGTTATCACACATAGGTTCCATAGAGCACTGGTACTGGGCCCAAGATGCACTAGAGGTCTAGACTTCAAACCATGCACTAGGCCATACAGAAAAAGAGACCCTCACTCCCCTTACAAGGTGAAACGCAAATGGGGTAGAGTGACTTGATCCGTGAAACACAACTGGCTTCCTCATCTTGAAATATAAAGGTGCTTTTGTCCCCTTGGTTCAATGGTAGCTTCTATAGCATGGAAGAATTGGTTACGACAACTCTAGGCATGATCTAGGAAACTACAATGCAAGATCTATGGTCGATGATCTAGGCAATGTGGGTGCGCAAACCCACACCTTGGCAAATGGAACTCTCTCCTGGAATCATTGAACAATGGGAGGAGGATTCATAAAAAGTGCTCTATGTCCCTGGAATGAGGAACTATGTGTAGCCGGATCTATAGTGCCATAATGGATGGAGGGAAGGGCGTAGATAGGCTTGTTTGCGTAACATATCCCGACCCAGATATGCTTGAAGACAAGCCATGCAAATAAAGTGAGTAAAGTGGTTCCACCCTAACTGGATCTTGCTTCTCAATTATCACAAGGACTTCAACACTATTACTTTGATACATTACATTATTATTTTGATAGATTACATTGTTGCTTTGATAGACTACATTGTTGTTGTCTTCAAAATTACAAAGAAATTTAGGTTTACTCACCTATTTTTTTGTTGTTGTCCATCTAGTGTAGGGAAAGAAGAAGCGTGAACCATGCCAACTCTATGTTTTTTTGTGTTTTCTTTGTTGAACAGTTAATGGCTCACCTTCATTGGATACAATCATCTTATTTCTTTTACACAACTCACCAAAATCTTAGCTGCCCAAAGATTTCTCATGTCATTCTTCTGCCATAACTTGATTAAGGGATTGGAGTGGTCATTTATCCGAGCTCTCACCCTTTTGAGATAGCATGATTAGGGGATTGGAGTTGGCCGAACATAGTGGTATGCCATGCCAGTGAGAAAGGCGATGGGTTTTCTCTAGCCATTATCAAAGCTTGGATGGATGACCATGGTGGTATGCCAAAGAGAAAGGTGATGGGTTTTCTCGATACTGCACTCGTAATATGGGCACAAGTGAACTGAAGGTAGTAAGCACAAAAGGAGTGGCCAAGGAAATTTTTAGCAGAGGCAGGTGGTAAAAGGTCGTGGCAAGAGGAGAGTCTTTCCAAGAGAAGCAAAGGGCAGCAAAGCACATGAAAAAACATTGGGGAAGGCATTGCCACGTAAGCACATGCAAAAACACCAGGGAAGACATTTCCAGGTCGAATGATGAAGTATAATATAGG